>BMAW01006101.1:108832-174599 GCA_019974015.1 Nephila pilipes | reverse complement strand
TCTAGTTTCGAAAATGATTTTGAATACCATTAATCATAAATAATGTTCTTAGAGGTTTCATTTTCGAGAAATTCATCCCCAAAAAAGGTTATTTCCTATTACAACATTTAGTTGTTCGTTCAATAAAAAAATAAAAATAATCTGATTTATTGATTAATGGTTAACCAAAATTGTTATTCACTTCCTTCTGCCAAAAACTAATCACAAAACAAGAATGAAGATTTCTTACACTGCGAGGACGAAACAGGAAGTTATTACTAATTATCTCGATTCTATTCCTCGAAAATCTGGAGTTACTCGATATTGAATGGTTTACTTTTATCCAGATGTGTGACATTTAACTTCCGTTTCGAGCTCAAAGAAAATAACTATTGAAATAATAAATATTATTGAAAAGAATCGGTAGTTGCTTTTTTGACTATTAAAATTTATCACAGAACAACAGTAGATTTTGTACGAATTTTATATAAATTTCGTTCTTCTATCTTATTTTTTTACGCAAATTTGAATTACAGCTAAAGAACGAATTTATACGCTGACGATAATTTTTACTTCCGCTTCTTATCTTGAATTAGATGGTGAAATGAGTTTTAAAGTCATAAAAGAAAGGTTCTCAAAGGAAAAATATTTTATAAAATATCTATGTTATCAATGCATAGGTTTAAAAAAATTATTTTTATGGAACATGTGATATGAGATATAAAAGGAATCATATCAGTGGAATTATTACCTCCATTGATGGAGTGCACGTAAAGAATAAAGTAATATTTTTTTTGAAAAATATAATGATCTTATATAAGACAATATCGTTCAATTAATAAGTATTATATAAGAAGATTTTTTATCTATCGTTTGAACAAAATATTAAACACGTTAACTAAAAATTATTGGCAAGATATTGACAAGATTCCAATGCTAAAAATATTACTAATATTTCCCAAATTATAAAAAGTTAAGCAAATTTGGTTTCCTTGTATTTTATTGTAACTGTTTACATTTTTTACTCGTTCGGAATAAGGATTTATTAATTAATAAAAATCATCTTTAGCGGAGGTATTTTCTATGCCATGCAGCAAATTAATATTTTTACATAAAATAATTTTTTTCGTCAATTTCTACAGAAATGATTAAATTACGCTCAATTATCGATTTTGAAGCACTTTTTGGTAATGCTTTTTATACAGCTGAACTATTTATGATGTGGATCAAATGTTAACTTTTTGCTCTCTGAAACACATATTTAAATTCAACTTTTCAAAAAATCAACATGTGAAATAATGGGGTCGGGGGATTAAATTTATATTAATATATTTAACTTTTCCGTCACTTTTGTTGAAAGCTCCAAAAAAAAAAAATTTTAAGAAGTAACTCATGTCTTTCATTTCATTTGACCTCAATTCTGAGTTTTGAGGTTTTTGCCTGACGGCTCAATATAACAAAATCTTAACCAAAAATCAAAGCATAAAAAATAATAAACTAGAATCATTCATTTAATCTTTTTGAATGTATTAGCATTAAAACAGTTAAATCTCATTCAATATTTTAGAGAAATTTCCTTGAAGATCTACAGAAAGTCTACAGTTTCTGGGGTCACCAACTGTGCGATCGCTTGCATGAATTCAAATTTTATAGGAAAAGTATTCCTTTAATATTCATTCTTCTTTGTTAAACAAAATAACATTGAATGATAGCCTGATAAAATAATTATTCAAAACAAGTAAAACATACGCTTGAATTTTTATTTTGATGTTATCAGTGGAAAAGTTTCTCAAATAATGGCATATGAATTCCGAGGTTTACGTTCCTTCACAAAAATTTGATTTCTGATAAATAACTTTGAAAGATAAAATTAAATGAAAAAATTCTCACATTAAATAAATTTCAAAAGACTTGTATGACCATTCTGTTAAAATTTGTGGTAGATTCTGATATTTGTCTGAACAGAAACAAATATACTGAGAAATATAATATACTAGGAGCTTTCAGAAAGAACAATTTTTTATGACAGAGGGTGTTTTTAAGCTAAGTTGGTGGTACCATTGTGTGCTTCCATCTGGTAAAAGGTACTTAAACTAATTTAACACTGATTCATTGATTAGCCACTCCACCATTACTGCCACCCGAGTTGTAATCGGCATTTCTGCGTCGAGTTATCATCGTTAAGACCTAGATTCATTATTATACTCTGCAAACCAAGTGATAGTCAAAACAATGGGCTGCTTCCAGTGAATCTGTTCTAATGAAAGTGAAGACGATCTCCTCCGACAAAAAGTTATGATGATGATTATTGCGGTACGAAGGTCTTCATATTCATGCACTTCCTGTGAAAAAAAATCAGTGGTCAACAATACCTCATTCCTGTATATTTCCTGTTTCTAATATTCATTTCCCAATCTTAACACAGAGACTTTCAGAACCGTTAATTTGTACTTTAGAGTATCAACTGCACTGATAGAAAACAATAAATATATTTCATTATTATTATGTAAATGATTTGAAATACACAATTGATTGATTTTTATCGTCACTCTTAGAAGCAACACAAAGACTATTGGCGGATCTGGTAATTTTGAACTTCAGTCAAGTGATAGAACGATACATGAAGTGTGGAACCACACTCTTTAAACTTTTCCATCCTACTTACATAAAGATTTGGAGCCTTAATAGATTTAGCAGGCCTTGACTCCACTAAATAACTGATCTTTGACGGGCTCGAACCCGTGGCTCGTCGGAAATAACGCCGGCCGTGACCATTCAGCTACCACGTCACTTAAATAAACGAAGCAAGTGATAGTACTTTCAAAATTTCAAATATTTATAACATCAGATATTTACTTTTCTTTTTTGAATGAAACAATGTAATTAGTATTAGAGGTAAAACATGCATCTTGACGTGACATTTTTGAGAAAAATCTGAAAAACTTTAGAGAGTTCGGGATTCATTTTAAGGAGCCTTAAGATAGAAAGGAAAATATAAGTAAAAAAAAGAACTTTTTAGCCAAGCTTTTATTTAAAGATTGTTAAAAGATATAAGAAATAGTTTTTAAATGTATAAAATTATATATAATTTATAAAAGCGCAAGAGAGTAAGGCATTAATAATCCTTTTGATTTATATATAAGTAATAGCTGTTAGTAATTCATCGATAATTCTAAAATTATCCTAACTAAGTGCCTCAAACTTTTATAAATTATACATTATTTTACAAGAAGAAAAAATTCCTTTTTTAACCCATCTTTAAATAAAGGTTTGATTTAAAAATATTTTATACATATATTTATTTAATTATTGTTAGTCTAGAAATTTAATACTAAAAAGTAATTTCTTGAGCTGTAAGTGTGGCAAAATTTCAACTGGATTGGACGTTGCTAAATACAAGCCTTTTTCCCATAAGACCACCAATGCTTGAAAAACTTCAGCACGATCGAATGATAAGAAGAGGATTAAAATTCGAGTTCAATTTTTGTGAACTGGAAAGACGTACTAATACAGAAAATTAATTAAAAGCTTGTATAAAAGGCCAGCCAACATCTACTTCATCTCAGTTAATATCCTTGTTAGAACAACTGGGGGAAAAAATCTGAAAGTCCCCATTTTGAATTTTAATGGATTTCGGAAGTGTTTTAGAACTCATAGACATGACCAAGAAATATATTAGGTAAAACGTTATGTTCAAAAGTTACATAGAGAAGTTGAAAACCACTCTGATTTCTTGGGTAGTGTTTTTAGATGACTTATAATGCTTACAATATCAATCAAAAACAATTAAAATATGCCTTATTCAGTCAGTATTATTTGAACTATTTACATTTAATGCTGAAAGATATTGTGGAAGTTTTCACGTATAAAAATAAGATTTCTACAAAACGATGTGCATTTTATAAATACACTCATCGTTCAAAAAAAAAAGTTGAAACTAGAAGGAAGAATCAGATGTAAATGATAAATGAAAGTAAATTAATATAGTCACCAACAGCAAGAAAGGAATAACAATTGAGCGTGAATATGACAAAATTCATTAGTCAAAATATAAAATCGTTACAATCCGCAATAGGAAGTTGGGCCGCCATTGCTTCTGATGCATTCTGCCATAAGTCGTAGCATAGAGTCGCAGGAGCTTTTATCTGTGACTCGACTCAATCATTCCATACAGATTAAACTTTGTCAAGTAGATCTTCCAAATTTTATGGTAGTGATGGAGTCTAAACAGGAGGGCCTACTGTATCCCATAACTTTTCTATGGGTGACAAATCTGGCGATGCCGTTGGCCACGGCATAGTGTCTATTGCTGAAAGGCAAGCTTTTGAGATATCAGTGGGTATGAACACGAGTATTGTCTTGTTGAAGTCACTAAAGTACTTTTTGGTCCGTCAAAGGGGCTCTGAGGAAGATCAATGGGGATTTGGCATCGTATGAAATCACACCCCATACCATTACACCCTACTCACACAGGAGCGATTATCTTTCTTATCAAGACAAAAGCGAGATGAATCGCTGCTATACCTTAGGCTCTATGGTAATCTTTCGTGGCATCATTGTAGTTTTTGGCGAAAATGCTGTGGTGTCAGGGGCAATCTATTTAATGGCCTCCGTGAAGCAGTCTAGAAGAATGCAACCGTCTTCTAATGCTACTAGCACTAACAAGATGGTACAGAGAAGGCCTAATGTCTGAAATTGTTTGCTTTGCGGTAGCGGGACAATTTTACGATCTTTAGTACTTGTAACTCTTGTAGCTCTCCCTGGGCTCGCTTTTGGTGAGCGATAACTTCTTCGTACCGAGCTCCGCCATCAGTGGGAAATTATAGCATCTGCGAAATCCGACGGAATGATCCTCCTCCTCATGCAGTCCCTACGATGTGACCCTTCTCAAAGGCACCTTACTGTTCAAATGTTTGTTGTTTTCTTCTCCAATGCATTCAAAACTTCAAAGCTATAAATTAAAACCAAACGCACTAGTTAGAATAAAAAATACGCGCTTTGAAAGAACTTTATTGAGACTTTAGAGGCATGGTAAATTATGAATTTGCTGACATCACTGGCCTCGACGCGGTTGATACCTTTATCATTTATATATCTAATAAGAATGAAGTAATTTCATAATTTTATTTTAGATCTTTTTTTCCTTCAATGTCAAAAAAAAAAAAAAAATTACGATGAGTGTATATAACATGTCAATTGAAAAGTCCCCGGCCTACCATAGTAAAACACATTTTTTTGGCAAAATTAGTTTTTTTTATTCAACATAATTCCCTTCAAGGGTGATACACTGATTATAGCGACCCTCCAACTTTTCGATACCATTTTTGTAGTACGATTTGTCTTTTGCTTCAAAATAGGCCTCAGTTTCGGCGATCACCTCTTCATTCGACGAAAATTTCTTCCCAGCGAGCATTCTTTTGAGATCTGAGAACAGGACATAGTCGCTGGGGGACAGATCTGAAAAATACGGTGGATGACGAAGTAATTCGAAGCCCAATTCATGGATTTTTGCCATCGTTTTCACTGACTTGTGACACGGTGCATTGTCTTGGTGAAGCAGCACTTTCTTTTTCTTCAAATGCGGCCGTTTTTCGGCGATTTCGTCCTTCAAATGGTCCAATAACGCTATGTAATAGTCGTTGTTGATGGTCCTTCCTTTTTCAAGGTAGTCAATGAAAATTTTTCCATGCGCATCCCAAAATACAGACGCCTTAACCTTGCCAGCCGACTGTTGCGTTTTCCCACGCTTTGGAGCGGGTTCATCGTGTGCAGTCCACTCGGATGACTGTCGATTGGACTTCGGAGTGAAAGGATGGAGCCATGTTTCATTCATTGTCACATATCGACGCAAAAACTCGGGTTTATTACCTTTGATCATCTTCAAAACTGCTCCGAATCATCAACTCGTCTTTGTTTTTGGTCAAAAGTGAGCTCGCGCGGCACCCACTTTGCACAGAGCTTTCTCATACCCAAATATTCCTGAATGATATGATGTACACGTTCAGTTGATATCTTTAGAGTGTCTGCTATTTCATTCAATTTCAATTTACGGTCATTCAAAATCCTTTTGTGGATTTTTTTGATGTTTTCGTCGGTAACAACCTCTTTTGGGCGTCCACTGCGTTCACCGTCTTCGGTGCTCATTTCACCACGTCTAAGCTTAGCATACCAATCCTTGATGGTTGATTTTCCTGGGGCAGTGTCCGGAAACTCGGCATCAATCCAAGTTTTTGCTTCAACTGTATTTTTTCCCTTCAAAAAGCAATATTTTATCAACACGCGAAATTCCTTTTTATCCATTTTTTTCACAATAACAAAAGTTGCTTCACTCAAAATGCTATAATAATTTTTACATGCATCTTTTGAGGGTTAGGGCTAACTAAAAAACATATGGATTTAATTCTAGAAGCGCCATCTATGTGTCAGGCCGGGGACTTTTCAATTGACCATTTATCTGAAACTCGTTGAATATATGACCTTATTAGATTATAACTAAATTAATGTTGCCATTTTAAGTAATATACTTGCAAAACTTAGTCACATAAAAAGGATTTTTATTTACGAAACGTTTTTATGTTTCATGCCTTCCAGCGTGAAAATATTTCTGATTCATTCTCTAGTGTATCAGAGTATTACCATTATACCATTTCAAATGAGTCCAATTTTTAAAAGATGTGATCATGGAAAGAAAAAGGATTGCAAATATCAATGATAATAAGCAACTAAAGTGAACCGGAAAGAAAGAAAACTTTCTAAATTGTTTCCCCAAGATTTGTAATGAGAATGAATTAAAATAATTATAGTAATCAAGAAATAACAGTTCGTGCTTCATGTACCTCATCTGTCTGTCTTATATATTTATACTTACATATAAGTATGTACAGACGCCGCATATTTTGATTCAAATGTAGACATATGTAGTTGAGTTTCATATACATTTTGACGATTGAACCTTATAGCAGATCATTTCAATTTTTATTTTAAACCAAAACACATTCATGTAACAGATATAGAGACGCAAGTGTTTTACGCGTAAAATTTCAGATTTAAATTTTTCGTTGTTTTGCATTTACTTACAAAACTGATTTTATTATTACTTCTATTTTTACATATTGCTCAAGGGTTTTAATTATTTTTTAAAAAAATTTTCGTTCCTTTTAATTTGTTAATTTGTTAGCAGAGGGTGCTTTGAGAGAGAAATTCATGGACAAAAATTTAAGGGATGATAGAAAACATCCAAACAAGAAACTTTCTCCAAACAATGAACAGGTGAAAAGTAAGTGGTGAACCGCTTGACGCCGCTGAAATGGAAAGCATAAAACGCGAGTTTTCTCACACATCTTCAATTCTACCGTGGATTTCAGCAGGCATGACCTTTCCTGATTATTGTACATCGTTATGCCTCCTGAAATTCACGGTAGAAATGACGATGAGTAAAAAAGTCACGTTCTATGCTTTCCATTGCAGCGCCGTCTAGTGGTTCACCGCATGCGGTCTCCGCCTATGCTATAGATAACCCCTTAAATTTTTGCTTACGAGTTTTGAAACACCCAGTATACATAAATCAATTGGCATTCCGTTACAGCCATACCATGTGTTTTCGGCGCCTCGTTGGCGCATTTTGGTGTATTTCTAAGTAATAAATACCTGCGGTGAGAATATTATATAGTTGTTATGCGTTACGAAATACTCCAAAATAAAGCAAAATGCACCGAGGGATATGATTTAAATAGAAGAGTATCAATCAATCTTATCAACCGCAAAAATACTTTTTTCTTTTACATTTATAATTTCTAGTAGTTTGATGAATATTAATGTTTAAAAGAGAAAGCAATATATGTTTGTGGCAAAAATTCTTATATTAGTTGCCTTAGTCATACATTATTTAGAGTGCTTTGGCGGTTTTGATTTTTTAAAACGTTTTTCTCAATTTCACTTGGTGTGTGTGTGAGTGTGTGTGTGTGTCATCAAATTTTCGATCGTTAATTTAACCAACTTCCCATCAAGCTAGAGCTTTGAAATTTTGGGAATCGTTCGTACTGGCCTAACAATGCAATATTTAGACGTTTGCGACAAGTTTTAACTAATATTTCAATAATTTTAACAAGTCAAAATATTCTTTCCTCTCGGCGCTTTTAGGATTGAGGAAAAAATTTCTTTCCCCCTCTGGGAGCACCGGGCACTCCCCACACCGCATGAGGTATCGTAAACCTTTTGTACTCACAAAGGGGAGATACTATCTCCCCTTTACTATCTCCGAGATAGTAAGGGTTGCTGACTTTTAGTCAGTAATCATTCTCAAGAAAGAAAGTTTCCAATATTTGGCGCCATGTCTTATCACAATAATTTTTTCTGCATTCTGGTTCCCATTCTTTTTTTAATAGAATGACTTACAAACTTTCAAATGCCTGTTTTGATTTTATATTATGAATTTTTTAATACTCTCACAAATGTCTCTTTTTAAGTAAATTTTAAAGTTAAAAATAACTAAAAGTTTTAACTAATATTTCAATAATTTTCTCTAATAAACTTTGCCACCATATAAAAACGTTGTTTTTAAAAACGTTGGTTTTTATATCGAATTATTTTAAATCTTATGTTTAACTTTGTGAAACATTTGGTTCTGCGCAATATTTCTTTCGCAAGAACTGTTAAATTCTGTGCACAAAGCGTCGAGAATCAAAGTCGCGAATTATTTTCCACTATGTTCGGGTATACTTAACTAATATAAGGTGACCAGATGTCCGGATTCTTAGAAAGAATGCACTGCAAGCTAGGGAACGGCGGGAGAACGGGAAAGGAATATACGGTTTTCGACTTCCCTGTAGCTATTTCTCCAGGATATGAGTTTTATATCATTTTTATAAATTTTATAATGTTACACTTTAATAATAAAAATAATTGTTCAGAACTGATTACCAGGAACGGCTTATCAAAGTTCGCCTTGATCAGTAGCTATAATACGACCACCATTGTTTGGATGTAATGAACAGAGGCATTTTTCGGCATTGGCAAACGAAAATAATTTGTAGCTGTAAAATGTAGAGAGAACACTTTGTACACTTCCACAGATTTTATTCTTATGGTGACATGTTCTGCTAACGATCTAACATCATTTGGAACATTGTTGCAAAGGAATTACACCTTATACAAAAATTGGAAATGGAGATTTCAGGGAGGAGAAGGGTCAGAGTGTAAGAAGTTTGCTGGTCGCCCACGAAGTAACGCCTTCGCATATTGAGTTTTGTAACGGTCTCTCATACGATACACATCGTATTGCGTGCTGGTGCTAGTTAAGCAAGTGATGCCAAAAAATAAGCTATTCAGATTATTCAAGTCAGTAATTTACTTAGTTAGGTACCAAAGGTAGGTATTTTTAGGTACCAAATTTTTAATCAAGAACCTCCCCCTTTTCAATGGTGTCCCTCTTTTCGAATGGTAAAATCTGATCACCTTAATTTAATACCAAAGGTACTTTGATTTGCTTAGAAAAGTAGTAATTTTCGGAGATGAATCGTTTTACTGATATTTTAATGAAGAAAATAAAACGCAGACGATTCTTTTCGAACTCCATGATTTATTTTGAAAATTTTATTGATAATTTGGCAACGCTTGAAGATATATTGAACAGTAAAACATGACAGTTTTGAATTTTTACAAATAGCTGAGTAGCTATTAATAAAAAAAACTTTATACATTTAATAGATATTAACTCACACAATAATACTTTTCATTTTCTTCAACCTTATCTCTGCATCAAGTTTAAGTTGCAATGAGTTCATGAATTTAGATTTCAATAAAAATAGAGAAGCAATATTCTACTCTTTGTAATTAGTATTCGAATGTGATGTGAATTAAACTCTATTATTTTTATTCCGATTCGAAATTGTTGACTGAAATACTTTCACGAATCCGTTTATAAACATCAAAATGCCAGGCTGTGTTATCACTAACACATAATATCACATAAACATGAAGTTTTAGGTTTCTGAGTACGATCATAACGTGAAAATGTATGGTTAATATTTTATCTTAATTCCTGAAACTATTCTCTGTATTATAACGTTCAACTGATATGTTTTGATCACTACTTTTCACTAAACTACGAATTTGCATTTTTCTGCATACCTTTAACTATTAACTTTAGCATAATCTCCTACAATAATCTAACGTAATTACTTTCTCTAACTGCAACACTGAAAACAATGAGCATTCTAATTACACTCATCTGTCTCTGGAACATGCAGATTAGAATGAAGATAGAGATATCAGACGATAATTGTATCCTTGTTTGTCTTTTTGCTTCTCATGTCAATTTTAATCAATGATTGTTTGTAATTAGTAAAGGAAATGAGGATTTAATTAAGGTTTATTTTGAACAATCAAGCGAGAATAAACTCATCATTTTTTTAAAAAAAAATGTTGACCTAGTCTGTTATTCTATTATGAGTGAATGAGAAGTAATATAACGTTTAGAAAATATGATGATAATGAATTACAATAATGACTATCATCTCCAAAAAAAAATCGAATGATTGAAGGAATATTACATTAAATTTGACTGATAATCTTTGGAAGAGAAAAATCGTATTTAATGAGAATTTTTTTTGTTTTTTACTTCAGAATAAGAAAAGAATTATTTTTTACACAAAGATGATTTGCTGTAGAAGCTCTGAAAATTTAATTTTACACACTTACTTATATGAAATCCAAATACTTAAACTTAATTTTTTCATTTATATTTCGAAACTTATTTAAACAATTTTTTAAAGAATCATTGTACAAATTACTTTTTCAAAGAGCGTTTTTTTAAATTAGTTCTTAGTTACTGAGGGAGTTTTAACATTTGTAAATGTAAATAGTGCTTTATTTATTCTTAGCCAATATATAAATAAAATAATAATAATTTTAATAAGTATTGTTAACAATAATAAATAAGAAAAAAAATAATATATTAATAATCCTTTCAATAAGTAATCTGAGCTTAATTCGTAATAATAATCTATTTCAAATGATTGCGTTTAAAATGTAGATTTTTTATATTAAAAAGTCTTATCCATCCTCGAGATTCAGGTTTCAAATTCGCCTGGAAAATGTTTTCATCAATTCCAGGGTTATTTTTTTTTCTGCAGGAAGGGAAACGTTCTGAATTAGAAATCTCTCAGATGCCTGCTGTTTCGTTTCTGTTATATACAATATTTTATTGCTTTATACTATGTTCTTTCAAATAAAATGTGTTGCATTTTTTTCTTTATTTTTGATCATCTATATCTCTCGATAAAAGTTTAAAATATTTCTTTTATTTGAGGATTTCTCATTTTATTTCAACCTCTTTTTATAGTATAGAGTATATTTGATTTTTACATCCGTTTAAAATAGTGGCACGTACATTTTCATTGTAAAATGAATGCCTTATCGTATTTCATATTTAGTTGAATTATACAATACGAAATCGTCTTAAACCTAATATTTCTAACGATTTCATCAGATGGCATCCTATTACCCATCTATTCTGCCATCTTCAAGTTAATCCCATGACCTAAATTCCAACTTACGTCCAAGTATAGAATAATTAATTAAAATTGTCAGTTATATCCAAACTATCTTTAATTACTCCTCAAATAAAGGAAATGCTCTCCATAGTTAATATCCTTTCCACGAGAAATAACAACTTCTATAATCTATCAAAGAATTCTCTTTCCGGAATAGGATGCGAGTACCTCTTGTAATTGCTCCGACAGTCCTTATGTCACAAAATCTGCTAAACACACCAGAATACTTTCGAGCACATCACACAACATACTTCATTTTGCAGCAACTTTAATTCTCATCGTTCTTTCTATATCCTTTCCTTCCCTTCTTTCTCACAATACCTCAATTTATATCTGAACTTTGAATACTTGGAAATCGAGTGGTTTGAATGAAGTATCTTCCATATTCAGAGTGAGCATAAAAAGCGAAACATTCGAAAATATTGTAACATTCTAATATATTGGGAAAAATATATAGTTATGGAAAAAATACTCAAGCAAAAATAATAGGCAGCTATATTAGACATCTTAGCAATAACTCACGTGAACATTATATAAAAAAAAGTAAGAGTTATAATCTAAGCCAAGGCATTTATATGAAGACCGGATAAATTTTTCTTTGATCAAAGAAGGCCACCAAAAAATTCTTTAATTTACGTGTGTGCGTCACGTATCATTTATACTTATCAAACATTGTTTCAAACAATGATTAATAAATATAAATGATACGTTAACAAAAAATAGAATTTGACAATTAATATAGTTAAGCAAAAAATAGAAGCAAACAAAAAAAAAATAATTTGATATTTGTTATCAAAGAATGATAATAAGAAGTAAACATAATTTTAATTTTATAATTGTTATTGAAAAATGATAATAAGAAGTAAACAAAAAATTTAATTTGATATTTATTACCACAGGGTGATGATAAAAAGTAAACAAAAAATTTAACTTGATGCTTGTTATCAAGTTAAAGAGTAATAATAAGAAGCTAACAAAAAGATATTAATTTGATATTTGTTACCGCCTTGATTTCTTATAACATTTAATTAGATTTTTACAGGTCAAGCGCAATTATTTAAAATTTTAATAATAAAGCGCTTTTTTTTATTTGTATGATGTTGGCAGATGGCATTTTAATGCTATTTTATTCAAAGATCAATGCTATCCTAAATGGATTTGTTTCGCATCTCATACCAATACAGCATGCCTCGAGGTTCATGATGACCGTACCTACCTGAAGAAGATAAACCTCTTTAAAAAAAAAGTTAAAGTAACTTTCAAATTTCATAAAATTTTGCTTTTAAGTTCAAGTTTCTGGCTACGGATGTATTTTACAGAATTGTTCTCTTAATGTTCATTTAGTTTACGAGTCAGTGACTGACTTTGAAAGCATTTCTACTCTACAGTTTTCAAAACTTTTTATACCTAACGATAGGTATTTTATCCTAATTTTGAAAATGTTAGTAAAAAGTAGAAAAATAATAATATTGTGAAACATGCCAATAATTAAATATAGTTAAAAATGTAAACTTAACCACACAAAATTCTTACATATTTGGATTCATCCGTCTACTTTAACCCTTGTATTCAAAATTTTATACAATCCCTCTCCAATAGTTCGGAAAATATTCAATTTTGAAACTGTGAATGGAATTCGCAGAAAATTGAGGGATCGTCTACTAAGTTATAGGTCTAAGTTCTCGGTCCAATCATCTCTCACACAGAAAAATAATATCAATGACTTACGCTGAACTTTTATATATGATCCCGATGTTTTCCTGAATATCTCCGGAACTAATGATGAAGTTCGAATGCACTTTGGAACATTAATTATTGAGATATTTCTCTACCGAACCTCGCTAAAAAATTTATTGCGTAATGTGAAAATTAATTTTCGAAGTTAATTAACTAATTAATCCATTAACATAATAAGTAAATTATCGCCAAGGCATTAATATTAATACCAGATTTAGCCTGCTACGATAAATACTGCGGAAGTTATTATGAGCGCCTTACTTTTTTTACGACTGTACCTACACAAGGTTGTGGGCGCGGTAGCTTAGAGGTCATAATTGTACACTCGTGACCGTTGTTTTTTTCTTCGAGTCTTGGGTTCGAGCCCAGGTGTCACTGAAGATCTGCCATGTGTTAATCTGGTCGAAGTACCAAATTTTTCAGTTGGGGTGGTGGGGAAGTTAAGAGAAGGAGGGGCTAACTCAGCTGTCGTTCCAGTCACTTGACCGAGTTATAAAATTAAGGGTCCGCGCCACCAATACTCCCCGTATTGCTTCTCAGTGCGACGTTTGTAAACAATTATAATATCACAAACAAGATATATTAATGTCAGAACATCTTTCTATATATATGATAAAGCATTCTAAGCTAGGATTCTTTTTTTCCTTCAACGCTACAAGAAAGTAATTTGCTTCATTGCAATAAATATCTCAAGTATTCTTTTATTTTAAAAAAAAAATAGATTAATAAATATGCATACATTAAATGCACAAAAGTTATTACTCGAGAGTTAAAGCACAGAATATTCATACAATCTACGGTGGAAATAACGACTGTTTGTTTGTTAAAAGCTTCACCGTCCTTGAGTAAATAACATTTCTCAAAATGAATTATTAGCAAAAAACTTAGCTGTGTTTCATGTCTTTACTGTACTTTATTTCCGAGTAGCGTTTTTCAGCCATATTTTCTTCACCCATTTGCTGTGTTTTTTTTTTTTTTTTTTGGAAAAAATAAGAGTAGCCTTTTAATTCCAACTGCAGAAACTGATATTAAATATTGCTTCAATTAACAGAATCTGTAAGGAAATACATTCAACTGTGATAAAGATCTTGTGAATGCAATTATAATGAATTACTCTTCTAGTCGTTGCGTTTCCCCTTCATGATGCATTGACGATGCATTCTGAGAGCTTATTTGTCTTCAAAACGGTCATAATTTTCCTTTAAGGATCGCAGTATGAATTATATCTGAAACCATAAGGAGCAATAAAAGGAGATAATAATAATTCCAAAATGTATTTAAAATTTGCTGTTAAAAATGTGATTCAAAACTTTTATCAAAATTTTTTATAAATATTCAGACTTGTGTATACGTAAAAAAAATAAAAGAGAGAGAGATTTATTTCTTATTGGTAGAGATTCTAAGTTCATTACCGCATTCCTGTTATCTGATATTAAATTGAAAGTCGCTAATACACATGTAAAACATATCTTGATTGTTTTATCATAATTAAAATTGATATAAAGTTAAAAACAGTCCCAATTTTATATACTGTTGAATATCAAGACAAAAATATAAGGAACGTTCATTAAGTCCTTAGAAGTTCCAAGAAATTGTTTGTTTTTTGTAAGCATCATGCTTTCTAGACAGCTGTCTAAGCCCATGAAACTCGTATTCGTAATCATGATGCCTTTCGAAACCTTACAAATTCTTCGTCGCAACTTTTCAAAGGCCGATGAGATTATCTTCGCCTTCTTTGGAGCGGATTTACTGGAAGCAACCCAATCTTTTGAGTTTTGCTTGATTTCCGGGGCAAAATGATAAATCCAGGTCTCATCAATGGTGACAAGTCGACGTGGCTGAAATCAAATTTTGATTTGACATCAAATGATTACCTTAACAAAATTAACTTATAAATCAAAGTCAAATTTGTTTTGGACTCCATTTAACAGATGGCAGCACACAATGGTAACAAACAATTTATCTTAATGAGGCCGACTGTCTTAAAATACAAGAACTTTTTGAGTCCCTCCCTTCCCCCCTCTCGAATCGTAAATATCAATAAATATCGAACTTTTTTCATCTAACACTCAATTCGAAGGTTTGGGGAACTGGAAATAGTAGAAGAACCTAAATTTAAGAAGAACAGAACGTTGACACAGAGAATAAAAAAAGTAAACTTTTGTAGATTTAATAAACATTTAAACACATTTAATAAACAAAATCCATTTCGTCTTCATAAACTGCAAAAATTAAATTGCATTATCCTGATTACGTAGAAAAGTGTATTTTCCTAAATACATTACATAATATCAATGCATAGTAGCCTAACAACAGACGATATCATTTCTTTTTGGAGTACTTCATATTCCTTGAAAATACAAACATTCTAACGTATATAAGCGATGGCAATTTTTAATAGCAAAAAAAATCAAAACCAATGATTCAGCAATTAAAAACTCAAACTAGTATTCAAATATCCAAAATTAAAATAAAGTATTTAAGAATTTCTTAAAACCGAAGATAATATTTTGTTCAGATAATAAGGCAAAGAATTTTAATTATTAAACGTGATGCAAGAATCATCAGTGCTCCAATTCACATCAGATGCTAACCCATATTTGGCATCAAAACACACAACAAAAGTGGTTTTGAAATTATAAAATTCAACAGATTAGGTTGCCTTAATATTTAATAGATGCATAATACTATGCAGATTAAATAACTTATAAAGCAAATTTACAACTCTTATGATTTTTTTCTCTTAAAAAAGAAAGAAAAAGAAAATATATATATATTCCACCTCTTCTTTTATCCGAAGTACCCAACGTTAATGATTGATTGGTTTTATGGGTTACAAATCAACAAAGGCTCTTACCCCCTTTAAAATATTCTCGTAATTCAATAGATATCAAAATATTTCATTTTCTGCAAAATTCTAAATTCTTGTTAATTAGCAACTCCGACGTTCTTTAAAAGAAAATTATGTGGAGTTACCATAGTGTTTTTATACTTTTTTTTCAACTTTAAATGTTTATATATTAAAATGTACTAATGAATGTTGCCAATGTATTTTTTTATACCTCTCACAATCTATCCCCCCAACAAAAAAATTTAAATTAGCAAATTTTTAAAGTTAAAATTAGTTATAATCAATATAATTGTTTATTCCTGTCTCTGCTATTTTTTTTCTCTTGCCAACTTCTTTTTTGTACAATAGTTGTTTCTCAAGAAAACAATATTTGTATGCATAGCTTAAATAGTATAACTAAAAGTAATAAACATTCAAATGGAACAAGTTGAAAAAATTAACAAAACAGGGGAAAAAATTAATTTGGCTATGCTAATTTCATTTTAATGTGTGCTATCATTACTCACTTTTTTTCTTTTAAGTTCTCGAATAGGTAGAACTATTCAAAATGAATGTTCATCAGCGTACTTACGAGCTTCAGGCTCCACAGAGACAATGACAATCAAGAAAAGAATATACCTTCTTCATATCCCTAATTCTTTTTGATTATCAAAAGCTAAAGTACAAAAACGTTGCCAGTGTTAACAAGAAAGAGAATAAAAAATAGACGATCCTGCAGTAAAAAACAATTATTAAATTAAATATTCAAATTAGAGTAAATGATAAATTTTTAAAGTACATAATAATATTTTGTTCGGATATTAAAATAAAAGCAAACGATAAAAACAAACATTAGCAACGTAAATGTACCTTAAGCTAACCAATGTAATTATTATAATCATAATGTATTATAATGTCAATCATTTGAACCTAACTTCATGCATCCTTTATTTTATGCCCACATATTTTTATCGACGTCATTTTCTCAAAACATCATACTTAGCACATGTTAATAATATATAACTTGCAAATATAGATATAGAAATACAATTCACATATGTATTTTTATACATCGCAATTTCAAAGACACATCTTAAATACTACAGACAAACATAATAAATAGAATAACATAAATTAAATAAATTAAGCATTTTTATTAAAAAAATTTCAGTTTTTAGGCCATGAAGTGTGATTTAAGATATCTACATTTTTATGATTTTCGCCACTGCAATGAAGTACCACAATTATAAGATTGTTTAGCCCGTGTTCATCTCATAAGTTGCATTTAAAGACACATTATTTTTGAGCTAAACTAAAGAATTTTGGTCCGCCAGGATTTAGTGTACCTATTCAAATAACAATGTAAATTTTTACAGCAAATATATGGCTGAGCACTCTTATTCTGTGGCAGAATACCTCTTCTTAGTTTCAGAAAACTTCTTATTTTGGTTTAATGGAGGATGTTCTTTGCATTGGAGATCACTTTGAGCTAAAAGTATACACAGACCATAATTTGAAGCACCAGTTTGTAGTATAGACTCCTTAGTGAAATGAGAGGCGTATAATATCAACTATCAAGTCAATTTTTCCTTTAATTCTTCAAAAGATGTGTGGCTCTCTTCCGTTCTAAATATCTTTTCTTAGTTTCTATTTCAGAGTTTCTGTTAAAGGTGCTATTATAGAAAAGAAAACATAGTAATATAATGATTATACTATCCAGCTAACTCTAAGAAAGCTCTTACTTGATTTTTTGTTGTCGGCATAGAAAAATCGATAATAACCTTCCCTTTCACTTCGTTAGGTGTTCAAGTACTATGACCTACAGTGTATCCTATGCACTTAACCCTATCTTGAGCAAATTTACATTTTATAGGTTTAATAGTTAACTTTTTTTCAAAACAGCATTTAGGTGATTAAGACAATCTTCCTATGGGTTTGAATAAATTGCGACATCATCTAAATAAAGGACTGCAAAGTTTTCACATCCGTGAAGAAATTCAACCATCATTTTATTAAAGGAAAATGGTGCATTTTTAAATACAAAAGGCCTGAGTAGAGCTCATAATGTTCCAAAACTCATAACAAAAGTGGCTAATCTGTGGGCATTAGATGTTAATGGAAGTATCCCTTTGTTAACCCTAAAACGGATATGTATTTTGCAGCTGCTACAGTTTCTACATGTTCTATTTTGGTAAAGGTATAAGTTGCGTTTTCGTCATATTATTCAACTTCCTGTAATCAATGTCAGGTCAAAAATCTCTGTCTACTACTTCAACTAAAATCATAGGAGAGGTGTAATCCGAATCTCAGATTTCAATTGTGTGTTTAAGCAGTTTATCAATTTCTAATTTTATTGTTTGTCTTAATGTAATTCTAAAGGATTTACGCTTGAGTATTAATCTGTCAATCGAATATCATGCATTGTTAAATGTGTTTTACCAGATTTATTGGAAAATATTTTAACAGTTTTAATAGCATATCACGTTTATCTTGAATCTGATGTTCATTTAGCTTATCGTTTAATGAGCTGCTTTCCTTTATTTCCACAAACAGAACAGTTTCATATTCGGAGTCAATTTATGGGAATTTTTTTTATCTGTATCTTCAATTTCCGATCTATCTTCTGTAACTATAAAGTTTACTAATTGTGCTCGCTTGAGATTGGATTTTAACATGTTTATGAGGTAAATTTGATGACACCAATATAGTAGATAAAAATAGGCCAGATATAAAGAAAATGATGTATTGAACGTTGCGATAGACTTTAGGTTGTTAAGCTGGGTTATTCTAGAATTATAGACCCAACTATTCCCATCAACAATATATATTAGATGGTTATGAAACCAAACAAACATAAATAATATATATATAACTATATATATATATGTGTGTGTTTGTGTGTGTTGACAGTGGGGTGATGGAGATTGTTCATCCCGAATCTACGATGGTTTGCTCTAACGCAAAGGGCTGGTTGTCTAGGGGGGTAGTTCTATTACCGGTTTCCATGTGTTGTTGTTGTTGAGGGAAAAGGCTCGCAGCAGCTCTACTTGTTTATTAGGAGAGATGATGAAGAATGAAAAGTATTTACACTATGATATGGAAAGTAAGTTGACCAGTTCGTCTGATAAAGATAGATGGCTGCCTCATTTAACCCATATTGGCGATGGACGCTGGAACGCGCTTGGGCATTTGAAGTTTACTTCCGACGCGGGTAGCGAAGGAGAAGAGAAGCGGAAAAGGTAGCGGAAAGAAGAGAGCGAAAACGGTGTCACTCAGTTTTGTTCTGGGATAGGTGGCGCTGCATGACCTTATCACATGACTCTGATTCGTGGTGACATCTATTGAGTATCGGAGGAACTGGTTTTACAGTAGATTGAAAAAATAAAAATGAATTGCTTAATAATTAGATGGAAAATCCTACATATATATATATATATATATATGTGTGTGTGTGTGTGTGTGTGTGTGTGTATTTCGAAGCACCTTTCCATTCTGATTTGTTAGATTTAGTCATCCAAACAACTAATACTAAATCTCCTTCAAGAAACTCTTTTGATAGCTTTACGATCGTACTACGCTTTTCTTTCAGTTTGCATTCCCAGCATTTTATCTGAAGACAGCCGTTTGGGTCTTTTTAACCAATTAATTAAATAGAATACTTATTTCACAATATTACTCTAGGAACCATCTGTTGTTTCTAGGAACCATCTGTTGCTCCTATAATAACGTTACATGTGTTCTAAGATTTCGACTATAAATTAATTCTGACTGTGTAAAACCAATACTTTAGCGTGTATAAGTTCTTAAAACTAATTTCACTGTAGAAACTTGCTTCTCCCATTTTGGGGCTGCTTCTACAATTGTCTTATAAAATCGCTTTGATTATTCGGTGAAATATTTCAACTGGATTGCTACGAGGATGGTATATTGAGTTTCTAAATACTTTAATTTCTAATTTTTTTAAATGAATTTTACAGTTATAATGCTCATAAATGAAATACTTTAATCAATTTGTATTTTTCGGGAAACTGCTAACATTGATACAAAACTTAACATATTTTGTGGTGTGTGTGATGGAAGCAGTCCAACAAGGAGCATAATGAAAAATGATACTTTATTTACAAATACTTAAGAAAAGGTGGAACATGGGTAGATGAACTTGCACAGATTAGCAGCACAATCAGGAACAAAAACAGCATGTGTAGATCAACACAAACAGATACAAAGTAGCCACTTGTAAAAACGGTAACAACACTCAATTGCATCAGCTCACTAATTCACTTCGTGGACAAATCTCCAATTTTATACTCTATTTCCAAGGCAAATTCACGTCGCTCTTCGGAAGATTCACTCAGCCTTCTTATCAAGAAAATTCCAGCATTTTCGAGAACCTTCATTTTATCATCAAAGTTGTAAAATGACCGCTAAATTCATTGTCAAGATAGAGGAGTCATTACTTAGCTTTCTTTAGTATCCAAACAATATCTGTAAATGTCTCTTTTCGCTATCTACAATATGACTGCACAAGTAGTTCAAGGACAGACTCCGTCGAGACCTGTGTACAAAAATAAGCAATAATGGCGTCCAACTATTCACCCGTTGTGGTAAATTGAGAAGAAATAAATCGCCAAAATAAAGTTTGATAATCAAGTTGTTTGTATTAACACCTAGGAACTTGAATCTTAATACTAATTTATCCTGAAAAGAACCCTACACACACACATACATATATCTTCTCTCTCTATATATATATAAGCGAAATACCACTGACTGACTCATCACGAGATCTCTAAGACTATACAACCGACTGACTTGAAATTTAGCATAGTTACTCATTTAGCGATAAGAACGGATTTATTGCTCACTAAGAACGGAATTTACGGAAGTCTTATCCAAAATGTAATTTTCATCCGTTAATCTACTCTTATCCATCGGTTATGTAATTTTTGGCGACTTTATCGCCAAAAATGATATGACCGACGCCAAACGGAATATATTTTCTTATATGTATACTGTGTATTGTAACTCATTAAGTTTACTTGGTGAGATTTGGCGGGGGAAATGGAAAAATACCAAATTATTTTATATTGAAGCGCTGATGGAGGATTGGCAAAATTTTGGCGAAGGGACTGTTTATGTGAAATTTAGTGCATGTCGAAAATAGGAAAAGTACAGATTTAGCGATAGAAATAAACGAGTTTGGAATCCCACGGTTGGTGAAAGTGTAGTTTAGTTCCAAAACCTTGCGGGATTTTGAAAAGTACTAAAATGGCGACTTCTTACTGAGTAGCACACACGCAAGACAATCTTCTTTTACTGAAGGACCTCGCTACATGCAAGATCGAACTCAAATTCTATGACATACGTAAGACATTTTGGACGTCCCGACTTGCAAGACTTTTTTTTAAGGATTGCAGTCTTTTGTAATCCTAAATGGTCAGAAATGAAATATGTCTTGAGGCCAGGACAAAAATCTTATGATAGACACGATGCCATTGCGAGGGTATTTCATTTGAAAGTTAAGCACATGATGAATCTTCTGACAAAAGGTTGCATCTTTGGTAATACTAGGTGTAACATGTATACGGTGGAATGAATTTTATCCATATTACATATATATGGGATGACTTTTTACTAAAAAAATTTATTTTTCTCATATATTTGAAAGTCGTGGATAGCCATTATTAAATACAGTCAATTTCTTAATATTTTAAATTTAGATTATCATTAACATTTTAAAAATTTTAAATTTTCTTGATATTTTACATATAGGTTCCAAAATATTATATTAACGTCTGTCCAGCGAAGCGGGCGGGTATCAGCTAGTATATATATATATATATATATATATATATATATATATATATATATATGAAATGAATTTACTTGAGGACACATTAAATCAAAAACATGCTATAGTTGAAAACAATTTTTACTCAATGACGAATGCGAGTCATATTCAAGTTCATGGAAGTGATTTTATTTCTTATTCATTATGAAGATGCTGCGCAAAGACGCTGCGCGAAAAAAAAAAAGAAATTTTTTGAGCGGTTTAACCACAGCACATGTTACATGGCGAGACGGTAAGAAGTGCTCTAATTTTCAGAGTATTCCCTTATATAACGGGGAAAATTATAAAATAACGTCATGGAAACACGTGGTACAGGATTAGGGATTCTGGGGAAATATCATAATAGACAGGGAGTCTGAAGGGATTGTTTTGACAAATTTATAATCGTGGGAACGCGAATTTAATCAGTTTCATGAGCGCGAAATCTAATAAATAAAAGGATAATTTGGAACGGGATCAGGAAACAAGAATGAACTCTTTACTTTTGAATTAGGGAATGAGATAGAATAGAAAATTAAATTATTACTAAGAGAAGTTACTAAATTAAAGTTAAATCATTACGAATTTTCCCCCTCCGCAAGACGCGGATGTGAGTTGGGCCCAAACATTCAACCTTATCTTACAGGGGTATCTGAGAAAAGAATAAAATTTAAACTTTAAGCTAGAATTATATTTAAAAATATTATAATTTTTTAGATATAACATTTTTAAATATAATTCTAATATTTTAGATTTGTGAAACATTTGAAATAGACTAAATCTGATTTTAAATTTAATGATCCTTAAAGTTTCCGCAATAGTTTAATAATTTGTCTTTTCTAAGCCTTAATTTTATTTTAAAACAGACTGTAATAAATCAAAACTTTCATTAACCCAGGACATACAGCAATTTTAAAAAAAATAACATACTTACTTCTTATTTTATAACAATGTTGCTAAAACAAGAAACTTTTCGAAAAGAAAGAAAAAAAAAGAGGATTAAGGTTTCCAACTGAAATAATTTAATGAAGTTTGTTTATTTTCTTTGTTAGTCCTATTTTTAAAATGTGTTTCGGTCGAACTTGGTTTTTTTTTAAAAAGTTATTTGGTCTTTCTAGACAACAAAGCTGAAACTCATAACAGAGAGGGGGGAGGAATACTCATGTTTGAGACAAAAAAAAATTTTTTTTTTAAATTTGATAAAGAAACATTTCGCTTTTTAAGGAACTGCTTTGGGTGAATTAAATAAAAATAGCCTATGCTTGGATAAGTAAATGAATTTTATGCCTTATTATAAAACATAAAGTGAAATTTTGAAAAATCAAGCCATAAGTAACTGATAGAATGCCAACATTCGTTATTTCAGACAGTAAGAGAAAATATTTTGAGCATCGTGTTAGAAAATTAAAATATTTAACTGTCAAGAAATTATTATTTAGTAAAAAAGTGAGTTCTTAGATTAAATTAATATCTCTCTAAAGTACATAAAATCTTATTGCAACGGACTAGAGAGGGCAAATTTACTTACTCTGCTAAAACTAGTAATTCGGTAAAATTTTCTCACGAAATCGAAGCACCAACAAATTAACAAGAATTATTACAAGCCATGAATATGAAATAAAAATTCCCAATAATGAGCCATTTTATTCGATATTTGAGTATTCTGGCAAAAGTACACGAATATAAATTGTATTCTGAACAATAGTAAAACAAATAAAATACATATTTTATTAAAGATTTTAATTTTTTTGAATTTTTTACATGAAATAAAATTTAAAAATTCGGAATTCTTAAATTGTATTTTAAACATAAATTTCAAATAAATAAAATTCAAAAATTTAGAATGTTTGATTATTTACATAATCAAAAATTATTATTCATATTTACACTTAAATAAACTTTCATAAGGAAAATTAATAGGGATTTATTAATGTGAACTGCATTACCTCCTATAGAGGTTTTTGATTTATTGTCTGTTTATTAGCATCCAATTTAGAAGCAACACTAGGGTTACTGGCAACGGGATTCAAAATTTTGAGCCTCTATCGAATTACGAGAACAATACCTGAGCTGACACCTCTCTCTCTTCTAACTTCCACGCTAACTAGGGAACTTGAAACCTCGACAGTTGTCACGTAAATTAACCCAGCTGCATGGAGGGTTATTAGTGGCATCAAAATTCGAAACAATGACTCAACGTATACAACGCCGATCATGTTCACTCGTCTACCGCAGTCACAATGTAATTGCAGAGGTCGAAATGAAAGTTTATTATAGTTATGTACATAATTTAAATAATATACCGGCAAAAACGATGTATAAATTACCGGTAACAATTTGAAGCTAAATTTACAATTTACTTGTAAGCCGGCCTTTCAATATTCAATTCCTATGACGGACCATATATTTATAATTATTTGTAATGCATAGCCAAATGACGTGATCGGCCTCCGTACTGATCCATCTCTCCCTCATCTAACTCACGACTTACTGTACGTGATGGTTGATTGATTGGGTTTACTACCGTCGCAATAGAAGCAACACGAGAGCTATTGGCGACGAACCTTGTAATCTCGGTCAAGTGACGAGGACGACACCTGAGCTGATACCTCCTTCTCCTACCACGCCAACGGGAGGACTTGGGACTTAAATACAATCAAAGTACATCCGTCCCGGCTACACGGCAGCTCTTTTGGGGCATCAGGGCTCGAATCCACGAATTGACAAAAACCTCCTCGAGTCCACAGCCATGACCACTAGGACCCGGCGACCACATACGTGACGATTATGAAGTCCAATTGAATACAAAACAATAATAAGTGGTTTATATGGTTTGATTGGACAAGAATTCGAATGTGCAATTCGACGTGAAATTGTCAAAAACATAGTAAAAATGAGTTCATCCGATTAACTGTAAGTTTTGGAAACAGACATGACTTCCGAACTAAGATGAAACGATTTGTTTCGAAAATTCAATCACATGCTTAATTAAACATATTAAATTGTTTTAAAGGGACTGTGAAAACCTATTTTACATACAGGAATCAAAAATCAATCCAAGTAATAGAAGTCAACTGCATAAACTCCAATTTACAGCTAGAAGCAACTCCACCTTCAACCTGACAGAAACTCTGGCACCGGGTGAATTGATCTTCTTATTCCATTTCTTCTGCTCTCCTATCAATCATGGTTACAGAACTTGAGGTGTGGTATTAATAAGCGATCGCTTCAGCTGCACGATAGTAAACGAGATTTAAATGTTTCCTCCGATCCTTAATAACATTATCATAAACAAGTGATATAAAAAAAAAATTAAAGTCAATTCCTACTTAGGTCAACAAAGAAAATTTTTATTTTAGTACTTTTTATTAAATAATTATAATTAATATAAATATGTGAATGCATATGACAGAATCCCAATATTAAGTGGCATTCATCTGGTAAATTAAATTAATAATTAATTTCGGTTATTAATGGTTGGAATGCAATTTATCCCAACCACCCTTGGCGACAGGAATTATTTGGCGGTATTTTGCCAAATGTGACTACTCTGGTCCACTTCGCAGACTTAACGTTCAACCAAAAAAAATCACCAAGTTTGGCAATTTTTGGAATCTCGTTAAGTGATTGGGCTAAACTGCATTTTCACCAATTAAATTTAATTAATATTTTAAAAAAACTGTATTAACATCGAGTGTCATCCACTACAAGTTTTAAGAAACTGTATTTGAACTTGAGTGGATGAATAAAAAATACTTTATTAACGATTGAAAATTTGAACAAGATATATATAGGGAGAGTGTGAACTAATAGCAGGAATTTAAAAATAAAGGAAAATGCCCTCTAAACTCTGACTTTACCATTCAATTTCAAACGAAGCTTTTCCCGGAAAAAAAATAATTATGAATGCGTAAACAGATGCGTGACATTCTATCTGATATGTGTTTAAATGCATACTTGAATAGTTTTAGATTTGTAATAATAGTTATAATAGTTTTAGTTTTTTTTAATAGAGGGGTATCCTTAATAGCTCTACGTCATTATCCTCGCATCTGGACAAAATTGATATCACTGTTGATATCTCGAAGAGAATTAAATTATGATATTGACGGGTTGATTAATTATCTTAATTAATAAAGTTAATCAATGTGCAAAAGAGAACTTTCTCACAACGGATTTCGATCTTTTTTTCAGAGTGAAATTGAGAATGCTCTAATCAGCCTATATTCCAAACGAAAAGCAACAATCTACTAAAATCAAATTATATGTTGCAAAGCTTGTAATGTTTTTTTTTTAAAAAAATTAGTTATTATCTTTTTATAAAGTTTCTTTGCCGTCTACCATTGTAAATTATAAAAATTTTTGTCTTTATTACAGTCAAATAAAATCTTATGCTGATATCTTTACACAAACAATAACGTTGTAAGAAGGTATTCGTCTTGCAAGATACTGCCTGGTGCTTCGGTATCTAATGGGTGGGGTGTTGATATTTATTAGTGATGATGTTTCACTAATAAATTCCAATTGTTTTACTTCGTTTATTAGAAGGAGAGATGAAGGAAAAATAGCTACAAAATGACGTGTACAAGTTGACACATTTTGAATAACTAGATCCTTCGAGAAAGATTGATGACTACTTAACTTTACCGCATATTGGCGATGGGCGTTGGTACGTTTCAGTTCAGCGGATGGGAACGGGTGTTTAGAGTTCAGCCACATCAGGAGAAGGCGGAGAAGAAAGTTCGAGAACTAATCGTTTCTCAGTTTTGTTCAAGAATAGGGGGAGCTTTGTGAGCTATCACATGACGCTGATTCGTGGTGCCATCTATCGAGTAACTGAGGAACTGGTTTTATAGTATATTTGAAAATACAATTAATATTTTGATAATTAGCTGGAAAATCCTACATAAATAAATTGTGTGATGCATCCGTACTGTAATACTCATATCAAATACACCTCGAGACTTTTGGGAATACTACCGCGTAATTCTGAAACAGCGTTCAGGTGGATCTTATTACACTCTCATGGACTGACTGGTCATCAGATCTTTCTCCATAAGAGCAAATCTGGAAAGTAACTGAAGTCGTCCCGGATAACCACTGCCCAGCTGTAGCGCTTTTAGAATCTATTGCAGAGGTCATATATGATATCCTGCCACATAGTGTTATGGTTTGTATGGCTGCTAGATAGAGGTTACTTTTTAATGATGAGTAATCCTTTTTTTTTTGTGCCGCAATATGATCTTTTAATCCACATAATGATCTTCTGTTCTGAATTTATAATAATTGCTTTATCTTCTCTTACACTAGATACGTAAGATTTTATAATTGCGGCTAATTTCTTCTGAGTGCATATATTTTTTACGCGAGAATATAATTGGTCCAAATGTTTTTGATAAGTGTAGAGAAGAGAAATTTTACATTGCTAAACTTTTTACTCATTTAACATCAAGGACCTGTTTTTAAAACACTAAAAAATTATCAAGCAGAACTTTAAGAAATTTGAAATTAGGTCTTGTAACACTTCCCCGTCTTTATTTAAATCTACAGATTGATTATTATTGATTATTCAAATAACATAGAATAGTTATTTGAATAATTAATAAGATCACAAATCCAATTTAAAAATGTGGTAAAAATACAAGCAATGTTTGTTAGGTTTTTTTACAGATTATATGCGAGATCGTTCTCTCTCAAATAACTATCAACCGAACTAACCTGAATCCTTGCTTAGAATTAAACTATGAAGTTTCAGCTTAGGAACTCACTCGCTTAGAGTGAAACACTTCTCGAATACTGCGTATTGACTCCTATTACCACTTATTCTAACCAAGAGTAATTTCATTTTTAATCACAGACGATCATCTACAGCAATTCACTCCAATTTCTAACTTACTGACATCTACAATTAAGCACTATTAGCTATCCCCCTTCAGTTTCAAATCTATCTATTTCGCTTGTACAGGGTATTTTGAAACTCATGGGTAAAATTTAAGGAATGATAAAAACTTCTAAACAAGCAATTTTCATAATAGAATGAACAGACGGAGAGCAAGCAGAGTACCGCTAGATGGCACTGTAATGGAAAACATAAGGAGCGAGTTTTCTTACAAATTGTCCATTTTACCATGGATTTCAGGAGCCATGGCCTTTTCCTTATTACTGTATATAGCCATGCCTCCATTACAGCGCCGTCTAGCGGCTCACCGCTTGCTCTCTGCCTATGCATTGTGTGGTGAAAATTTCTCGTTTAGATGTTTTCTATCATCTCTTAAATTTTTGCTTGAGTTTCGAGTTGAGTTGAGTTGGTTTTATTAACGTCGCACTGGAAGTAACATTAGGTCTATTGGCGACAAATCTCGTTATTTTCAACCTCGGTCAAGTGACGAGGATTACACCTATCCCGAGTTTCGGAACTCTCTGTGTACCTCTATCTTCTATTCAATTCATTGAACTTTTTATCTTCATTTTATTTGCGAAGTAACGTTTCATTTTCTTTAAAAGGAATTGGAATTTGAAGAAATTAAATCAGAAAATAACCCTAGTCGCTAGATAAAAGAAAACTCACTAATATCCCATAACTATATTCAGTATCTTGAAGAAAATCAGTATCTTGAAGGGAAAGAAACCGTCATCCATAATTGCGAAAAAAATCTTTTTTAGAGGAAATTATATCCATTAATTAACTACACCTATAACATCATAATTGAGAGTCCCAAATTTAGTTTCCTATAATATTTAGGTTCCATTATTAGAGCTGTTAACAGTTTGTTCCAATCCTTTGATGGTCAACTTAAGGTAAATTAAATTTGGACTTTCATCAGTAATTATCCTATAGTTTGAATCAATGACAAATATTTGTTTACCGTGGATTTGGCAACCAATAAGTATAGTTTTCTTAAATCCATGTTCATGAATTTCCTTTGTTCACTATTGACCAATGTATTTAAATGATTTAATGATTCATCTGAAAATTACCAGACATTGTTTTTTCAAAAGTTCTTTATTTTCATAGAATGGTTGAATTATGAGCAAATAATAATTTTTCTGTATATTTTGTGTACTATTTTATCGTGTTTTTGATAATGCATATTCTTTGAAACTCTTTCAGGTAGTTGTATATATCTTTACAATAAGCCCAAATTTTATGTTTTGGCCACCTTAGTACGTTAACCGATTAGTTTCAATTCCTTAACCAAACTGCCACACTTTTGAACAAAATTACTTTTTAAGTTTAAATAATTTGCTACTCGTAACTTAAAAGGCTATATATTTACTTAAACCTCTAATTCCGTGCTGGCGAATCTGTGACACGTGTGTCAAAGGCGACACGATAAGACATTTTGAGTGATTCGTGTTGTTGACGAACGGTCATCGACCGAGAACAGTCAACAACCCTGGAACTGATAATTAAAGTAATTAAGTATCCGGATGTAACAGCCTACAGTACTTATGAATAAAATTGCTTCCAATGGATAAAAATTGATTATTCGAAGCAACTTTCAGAATTTCAAAAGCGTATCTGAGCTCAAATGTTTGTCCATTTGTGGTCGAAATTTAAGAATCTGGAAAGAAATTGCTTGGAGTACGAAGAAGGAAATTAGGAGTACTTGGAACTAATTATTGGACACTTTTGATATTTCAGCTGGAGCGATGTTTTTTCTGTCGCATGGGGGATGGCGGTCGATTGTCCATGAGCTACAAGGAGGATTTGAACCTACGATCACCGGAGAAAACTTGTCCGATCACTTTTGCACTGATTCTATCAACCAGGCCCAAAGGGATACTCACTCGGTTTAGTTATTAAGACGTTTTAAGTTCTGTTGTTGTCATTGAAGAAAGCCGCCACATACTCCCCCTCCAGGATCATCGGGATGATACGAAGAACATTCTGAACTATATTAGGAGGGAGCGTTGCTTTTCCAATCAATACTGTTTTTGGTATTCATCCCTTCCCTGTCATACTGAGTTTTATTTTGGAGCAGTTTCCGTTTGACGTCATCGGCTGTCTCTAGTTGAGATGAAAGATTTATCTGACACGTGCACCATAGCCGTTATATCACTAATTGTGATATATGTACGGTCATCTTAGTTAGACACACAAAGACAAGTTTTTGTGCCGTTTGTGCATGCAACCATCGGATCTAAACTGTGCTGCCCTAAGATTCAAGTTCTGGGTTACCACTTCAGCAAGAATGATGTTTTCTACTTCGTGATTGGGGAAGAAGTCAATAGACTTTGAGCGAGGGAGATTATCTGAACCCTCGATCTGTCGGTCCAGAGAAATTTTGTCCTATCACTCTTGCAATTCTCTTGCACCCCCTTGGACTAGTCCTTATATCATTTCAACTTCTGTCGTCATTACTGCAGAGAGCAGGCGTAGTGCCCTGAAATACTTAGCCACGACTTAACAAACAATTTTTTTTACCTCGACATATTTTTGTGAAGCCTTATTCTCAGCGTTAAATAATTTTAAAACCCATAAAAGACATCGACTGACGGATGAAGTTAGTAGCCCTGACTTGCGCTTTAAGTGTACGAAATACCAACCTCCAATGGAAGATTTAGCAAACGAAATTCAGCAACGAAAAGTCACTAATGTATATAATTAAGTTTTTTTTTTTTTTTTTTTTGCATTGCAACGGCGGCCAAATCGCAATTTTCTCTCCACTAACCTTTATAATTTGAATTGCATAAAATTTCAATTCCTTACCAACCAAATGAAACGTGAATCAGCAAATTAGATGAAGATAAGAAGATCAATGAATTGAATAAGGAACAGTGATATATAAGCGAAACAGAAATGAAAAGAATGAAAAAGGAGACAAGTGATAACGGGAAAATGATAGATGCTTGAAGTTAAGTGGAATGAATTGATCATTTATTGTGCAATTGTTCAGAAGCGAACAATTGCACAATAAATATTTACTATTCCTGATAAATAATTGCTATTTCCGGCTATAGAGTAATATGAACCAAATTTCAATATATGCTTTACTTGGTGCGAGTGAGTTGATAAGCTAAGACTTTTTAATTTAGTTTTGAGTTAGGATTAAAGTGAGTTAAGAGGAATTCAAGAAAGAGTAGCCTTACATATTCTGTGAAGAGAGTTAATAAATTGTGCTGTCCTTTTTCTGACGTCTCTTGAATTGGAATTGCGACCTTATTGACTATTTAATTGAATTTTATTATGTCTGTAGAGTGAGTGATTGCTTATTAACGTCGCACCGAGAAGCAACACGAGGGTTATTGGCAACGGATCACGTAATTCTGAACTTCGGTAAGTGACGAAGGCAACACCCGAGCTGGCACTTCCCTCTCCAAACTTCGACACCACGACAATGGAAAACTTGGGGCAACAACAACTTTAACGTACATCAGCCCCGCTACACAGTGGCCTTTAGTGATATCAGGACTCGAACCAACGACTCGACAGAAACACCAGCTCCAAGTCCGCGACCATGACCATTAGGGTACCGCGTCTATATAATGTCTGTAGTGTTAGCTAGTTTAGTTTAGTTTTTTTTTTATTAACGTCGCACTAGAAGCAACACGAGGGCTATTGGCGACGGACCTCGTAATTTTGAACCATGGTCAAGTGACGAGGACGACACCTGAGCTGGCACCCCCCTCTCCTAACATCCACACCACGCCAACGGGAGGACTTTGGGCCCCGAACAGATTTAACGTGCATCAGCCCCGGCTACACGGTGGGTCTTTGGCGGCCAAGGTGTTAGCTAGTGAAGGAAGACACTATACTTTTTTTTTTCAATAAATAACCATATCAAAAATATAACTCTTTTGTTTTCACTAAAGCTAAAAATGACACAAAAGTATGAATATTTCTGGATCTGACACAGCATCCGATTTAAGATAGGAATTTTTTGCGAATTTCGACTCGCCTTGATCAAAAGGTTTGCCATCAGTGCTGCAATCTCTTACCACCTACAGTCTGAAACAGTAGTAGGTGATGAAAACCAAGAAGCGAAACCGCAAAATTTATTCAAAGGCTATTAGCGAAATTCAAGTATATTAAATGATCCTTCAAAAGACGAACTAAATGAGAAAAAAATGAGTTGCAAACGGAAATGACGTGATCGCGATGTCATCGTAAAGCGATACAAGTCAAGATACAGTAACTAACGGTTTACTCCCACTCCAAGGAATAAAATAAGAGGCTAACATTTTGCTTGATTTACACCGATGGCTTCCGTAATAAGTCTTGATGAATATGGCCTTCCTTTGAGTTTAATTATGCGCTTCATTGGGACATTACACACTCTCTTCTTGTTGGATTGCTGCTTCTACATGAATCATTCGTTCAGGAACACAGTAATTTTCTTCTTTTTGAGGAAAATAGACGGTTGGGGAGAACGATGTAATAATGAGATGCTTTTAATAACCGTGCAATTTTACTGTTTTCAGGGAATCGTGAGCCAAGATTAGAATATTTAGTGGAAAAGTGAGGTACCAACATGAAGAACATCTGATAATTTCTGTGTTTTTTTTCCAATTATTATTAATAAAAAAAAAATTCCTTGAAATACCAAAAATATACCACCATCTTTTCAAATGTAAATCCTCTTACATTTGGGAGCGAGATTGTGATCCATATTAAAGGCAGATGCTTTAATATTCGCTTTTAATTTTTAGATTTTCATTTTGGAATTTTATTTTGTTCTTTCGATTCCACTCTTCTTCCAGTGAACCTGCGACGATGGACTATTCACATTTTCTCTTCATTAACCCCAGGAACTTTTATCAATTTGAATTGCATAAAATTACAATATCTTCCCAATCCAAATGAAACATGATTAGGTAAATTAGATAAAGATAGAAGTGAAACGAAGTGATTATGATGTAATGATATATAAAGGAAATAAAATTATTGGGAAATGAAGGAAGAAGAGGATAACGACTTGCTCTCAGAGAGTTGTTATTCAGATTGAAATTCTTCAATTAGAGTTCCGCTAAAAATAATAAGCTACGCAGTTACTGTTGAAGATTTGTTGAACTAAGAGAGAGTGGACTGGTAAGGTAAGATTTCTTATTAAAATCATAAATTAGGATTATGAGCTTAGTTGGTATTCTAGAAGAGTGACCTTAAATATTCTGTTCTGATAATAAATAAAAAAATTTGTTTTGTCCTTGCATGTCTTTCATTTGAGTTTAGTAGTTTTTGATAAATATAATAGATTGAAATATGACGCAAGATCTGGTTAATGAAGGGTAAACGTCACAAATCCACTTTTATTTCTTTAAGTTGTGAAGAGCGAACATTTTTGGGCACAGTCGAATGGGGATATTGATGTGAGCTGCATTACTTCCTAAAGAGATTTTTAGTTAATTGATTGCTTGTTAAACGTCACATTTAGAAGAAACTCAGGAACTATTGGCGACGGATCTGGAAATTTTAAAACTCATTCAAGTGACGAGGACGACACCTGAGCTGCCAGTCTCTCCAACTTCAGTACCCCCGGTGATGGTGGGGAGGATGCTTGAGACCTCGTCAGATTAATATGCATCAGCCTCATGACACGGCGGGTCTTCTCGGTCAACAGACTCGAACTTGAAACTCAACAAAAACAACAGGCTACGAGTTTACGAACATGACCTCTAGGCTACCATGGCGATACATTTCCTACAAAGAATTTGCTACTAACTACTACAGTATGACCCAGTTAATACATGTTAGTCGTGGTGCATGGTTACCCAACTGCGAATTAAAGTATTAATATAAATCGAGAGAAAAATCAAAAAATCAAACATACATTCGTCAAGATAGGTGTTTTCCTCTGTCTTCGCCATTTTTTATCGCAATTCTTTATCATTATCAACTTTACCAACAAATTGGGGAAGTTTATCTTCATTTTAACCATCCATACGAAGTAGACTCGAGTAGATCTCTAGCAATTTCTACTCGTTTTACTCCTTTTTGAATTCGTTCGATAACAGTGAATCGTTTCCCGATCGTAAAAGACTTTTTGTTTTCTTTTATATCTTTTCGGCATTTTCTTAAAAATTACTACCAAGATAACGTAAGCAAGAAAAATATTTAAAACTTTTAAAATTTGACCCATATAAAATGATTGAAGGCACAGCTAATCTCCAAAGCGACAAGAGATCTTGAAAAAATATATAATCTCTTACAAAAAATAAATCATCTTGTCTGGAACATATCATTTTCAGAGAAATAGTAACAGAAAAATAAAAAAAGAAATGTATTAATATCTCTCCTCTTAACTAAAAGTACCCTTAATACTTAAGACGTTGTTTGAATAAAAGATTAAACTATACTTCATGAAAAGAAAAATAAGAATTATGATACCGTTATGTCTAGATGAATATCAAAAAGGATTACTTATCGAGGGAGCAATTGTAAGATCGCTAGTATAAAGACTTGTGAGTTGCTAAGTCGATTCTACTACAGTTAATACATATTTTACTCAGAGTTGCAGAATTGTGAGATTTAGCTAATAACTAACTTCCCGAATTTTTCTGCAATAAGTAGCAGAAAAATTCGGGAAGCTAGATATTACCCTAAAGTGAGAGATGCTGATGAGAAGTTCTTAGTTGATGTCTCTCAAAACGGGACATCGGCTAATTTTAGATAATAGTACGGAGAGCGAAAAAATATATAAAGACAATATATCAGTGAATGAAAATGTACTTTATTACCCGAGTCACACTTTATTTTTTATTTTATAAAAAGGAATCTTAAGATTTTTTTTTTTAATCGAATACAAAATTTTAACATAAAACATAAAACACATAAAACAAGAAATTTGAACATTAAAAAGCGACCTTACACATTCAGAAAAAAATATAAGCATGTTTGTTCTAAATTTCTTAATATTTCTTTAAATAATATTAATACCTTTCTAAATAATAGAGGAGAGATATTAATACCTTTCTTTTCTATTTTTCTATTACTATTTCTCGGAAAATGTAATGTTCTAGATAATAATGATTATTAGAGAAATATTAAGAAGAAAATACATGAAGACTTTTTTCTCCAATTCTTGAATAAGACGAGAGTTCATTGATTCTGAAAGCTCCTTTTAAGTATCAATGGCAATTTTGTTCAAAGTTTGTTTGATGTTTATATATAAGAGTTCCATTACTATAGTAGTTCACATATTTCTTATTGATCTGTTTATTTCATCGGCATTATCTCTTTACAAGCCTTCAATATAGTTACATTCTTCTCGGTGGTGGAGTACCGATGGCATTAAAACTTTTTAGTTTCTATCTGATACGTCATTTTGTACAAATGCCGAATGCCTGAGCACGATGCCAGAAATATCGGCCACAGATTAAAAACACCGTCCTCGCATAGTTCTTTTAACTTTAGATGCAAGATAAATCTGGTAGATTCATGCCAGGACTGTGTGTCCTGTAACACTTTGCAAATGGTTGAACTCTTGGTGCAAAGATCTAGAAGAAGATTGTTTTGTCTGTGATTTTAACCCAGTTTCGAAATCTCCAACCCAAGTATCATCAATAGTGACTACACGTTAAGTTTAAATCTAAAAGCATGATGTTTGATCTTCGACACTGACAATACTCGAGAACGCTGTAGGCTCCTTTTCTAATTCGTGCTAATAAAAATCTGATTAAGATAGAGTAATTAATGATAGAGTAGGATAGGGAAGCATATTTAGATATTTCAATAAAATAAGTTGTTTATCATCCCTGACTTTCTGTTCATTTGACGACTGATTAGAGACTATTTAAATAACTAATAAGGACAGTAGAAGGCATTAATTATGGGGAGTTACAGTTTGTTTTGCTCAATGAATACTTTGGAAAATCAGACCAGCGCCGAAACCAACCTACGCTTAAAATAATAATCACAGTTCTTGCTTTACATTTTTTCATCGTTATGGAAACAGGCCGGTCGTATATCTCATGGTTTTATTGGAATGAAATTGAATGTGGGCATCCTTTTGTGGATTAGACCTTCTTCAATTGCCATCTCTTTCAACAAATAAAATAAGTTGATTTCTCCAATTACAATTAGTGGAATAGTTTGGATTTTTTTAGAGCCATTCTGTGATATCATTTGATTTTCGAGAAATTCATGAAATATACTTTGAAATAATTTTCTTTAAGGGAGATTAAAGATTTATCTAAAATAAGGAAAAAGTACATGAAATTCTCATAAGATATTCCTTTCAAAGAATGTTATCTGTTCTAATTTATAAATATTTTTTTTAAAAAAATTAATGTACACAATTTTTCAATCTCACGGAATTCGAAAAAAAAAAATTCTTAGAGTTATTTAATAGGAATATCTTTTATAAAAGAGGGGGGGGGGAAGAAAGAAAACTTCCAGAGCAACTTACATACATTTCATAAAAATATTTTTCAGCCTGTAAAAAATATTTGATATCCAAATACGAATATAGAACAATAAAATATTTTGCACCTAAATTGACCCGTGCTAAATACATATTTTTCTTGTGGGGTGAATTTTAATTCAGCATGCATAAAAGTTTTTTAGATATCCAACAATTAAAAAAATGTAACACAGATAACCATGAAGCTTTAGTGGGACACATTAAAGTAATCAACAAAAATATAATTGAAAATTCAAATCGAAATTTTCTATTCCTTATAAGGTTCTGTTTAGATTTCTAAAATTGAATAGTACCTACCGTAGCCTAGTGCTCATTGTCGTGAACCCGCGATTGACCTTGTTTCCATGGTGTAGTGGATTCTAGCCCTGTTGTCACTGAAGACCCTCCGTTTAGCCGGGACTGATGCACGTTAAATACGACGAGGTTCAACGTCCTCCCGTTGTTGTGTGGAGAAGTTTGGAGATTTAGGTGCCTGCTCAGGCGTAGTCTTCGTTCACTTGACCCAGGTTTAAAACTATGAGGTCCGTCGCCAATAGTCTTCATGTTGCTTCTCAGTACTACGTTAATTAAGCGATTAATCAATCTTAAAGGATAATCATAACGTCACTGTCATCGCTAATAGTGAGTCATAAGCAACCCAAATGAGCGATAATCGAGCCAAGGAATAGCTGTGAATAATAAGAATTTGTGGAAACCTTTTCTTTTCATCTATTTCATTATTTGTTAAGTAAAAACAAAATTAAAAAAAGGAGCTATGGATTCAAGAATGTGCGATAGAAAACGATGTACCATATTTTGTAAATAATTAATTCTTCTCATAGAAATATAATTTTGAATTCTTATTTAACAAGTCATCCCTTTATTTTGAATTGTTAAGAACTCTGGTAATGTTGACCCTTGGTATTATTAAACATGTGGATAAACATGATCAAGACAAAGATGAGTTCCACACAAATATTGACATGCATTCTCATTCTATATGTGAGGGCACATGAACCAGTAGAAGTATCATTTTGCTTGATGATCGAATCGAGACAAGGCACAACAATCAATAATCCATGCAATGCATAATACAGCGTATATCTACAATGTCTTTCTATGGCTTTGAGGGAAATCATCTATTATATATAACCTCAATGACTTGCTTTTGTAATCCACAATAATAATGATCTAAAGCATCACTATGGAATGAATTGCAGTTTGTTCTGCACTTCAACATGAGGAACCACAAACATTATTTGCATAATTATTCTATCCCAAAAAGGAGATACTTTGTCATAAAAAAAAAATCTTGTATAAGAATATTTAATTTCATATATACAGAAAACTCGTTCCGCTCATTTGGAAATGAAATTATGTATTTGATTTATATGGAATGCAGTAAAATCATTCCATAACATGAACCAAAAAAATAAAAAAAAAGAACTAAAAAAAAAACACTAATGTAACATTTGGAATATTTACTGCAACTTTTAATGAAAACAACAACAACACAAAAAAAATTGAAAATTACCATCATGAAACATTTTGTAAAAATTTGGAGCTATAAAAAAAGTTATAAAGTACATTAAAGTTGTCTCGCATTAAAAAAATTGATACATATATACAATATTTTTTTGTATACAATGTTTACATATGTATTTTTTAATTCATTTCTTTTTTTAGCATCTTGATTTTTTGAATTTATGGTATTACCATTCACGTTCATTTTTTTTTCTGTTTGACGAAGTTTTGTACCAGTAAAACTTTAAACATTAAATCTGTATTATAAGCGAGAATTCAAAATTTAAATATATTATGTTTCATTTTCCTAATGAGAGTTTCCTTTTCTAATTATCTTTGTTTTTTCAAGATTTTATTTGTACTATTTCTTGAGTATAGTTTTATTTTATGACGTCATTTAAGCTTAGTAAATTTTGTGGAACATTTACATCGTATTTAATTGTTTTGTTTTGAAATGTTATACTATTTGTCTTGTTTTATGTTTCTAGGCATACAAAAATAATATGTTTCTATTCTATTGCATATTTTCCTTAATCTATAAGAAATTTAATATGCATAACTTATTTTGGTAAAAAAAATTGTTTATTTTGCATTAATTTTGCTTCTATTCTTTGTTAATTAATTTATTTAATCATTCCTATAGATTTTTAATTTATTATTTTTAATATACATATATTCATTTCTGACTTAACTGAATAAATTTTTACCCCTTGTGATATGTTTGTTGAAGTTTTTTACCATAAAGTACTGGTTATATTTTTAATTTTTAATTATTTACATGATTAACATGAATTATTAAATATTCTTTAATATTTTAATTTTAGCAGTTTAAATATTTTTTTTACATTATAATACTTTGTATGTTTTAAATTTCACATAATGTATTTTGAATTCAATATTTTGTTTTTTTTTTATTTCATTTTATTAGATGTTTATTTTCATTTTGGAAGAATTGTAATTTTTGAAAGTTTTAATGTTAATTTTGATTCTTTTTTTTTTTTGTATTTTACCAATAATTTGTATATTATTATGAATTTATATGCATATTAATAAGTATATCTATTTTTTAACATTATGCAATTAATTAGTATATATATATATATATATATATATATATATATATATATATATATATATATATATATATATATATATATATATTCTAATTGTTAAAAAGATAAAAATAATTTTTTATATATTTTGATATCATTAATTTTTTAAGAACTTTTTAAATTTAATTCAGGGGACTTAAAAATGATTTAAAAAGGAATAATTTATGATACAGGTTTTGAAAATTTGTAATACAGTTTCAAACATCCAAAATGTATTAAGAAATTGTAATTAAAACAGCAAAACAAAATTTATGAATAATTGTGTTTGTTAATCTACAAATGAAGCCTATGTTCATTTCTTTTTCATATCTTATTCTTAAATTTAAAAAGTTAAAATTTTGGCAAATGTTGACTAGATTTCTATTAAAAGCAACTTTTTTTTTCGTCTATTTAATCTAAAACACTTGTAGGGAATGTCTTGATGAAAACAGCAAAAAATTTTTGATTGTGAATTATATGGTGCGTATCAAATGTAATCATCCTTAAAACATAGTAGAAGAATCATTTGCATCAAAATAATATTTGAAAAGCGATTAAAAAATTATTTTATGCAAAGTATTGAAAAGAACAGATTTAGCAATCAAAGATGCTAATTTTTAAAAAAACAATTATTAAATTATTCAATTAAATAGTAGAATTAAAATAAACGATGTATAATTTATTAATTATTTAACTAAATATTACGAACAAACGATAAAATATTGAAGTGGACAACAATATTCTTTTCAGGAACTTGTATTAAAATTAAATAAATCGATAAATTATTAAAGTGAATATATTTTAAGCCAAATTTAATGGACTAAATTCATGTGGCATCATGATCACGTGATATCTATATCGCGTGGTTCCTGCTGATGTAAACAAGTCTGGTATTCGTTCGTTTTGCTCCACCTTTGGGAAATGTGTTATGCCTCATAAGCTACTGTAGCTTACATTTTACAATATATACTAGTTTTTCATTGAATGAGAAATTATCACACAATTTTTTATATCTTGTTGTTTCAAAATATATGCTTAAATGTTAATTTAGGGGCGCTGTAGCATAAAGGTACTGAATCATTTTCTATCCAAAAGCTAAAGTAATGCTTCAAATTTATTAGTATATTATTATTATTTATTAATATATTTTTTATAATTATAAAAACATTCTAATTTAATTGTGATTTTCTAATATTTAAAAAGATATCTCTTTACTTTATTGTTCTTTAAAATTTAAACCAATAAGATTGTTTGAGGAATGCTTTGATTTTTAATATTTAGTATTTATTTAAAGCTTGTTTAAATTGTCTGGTAATATTTGTTGGTTTATACATTGAGAACTTTCAAATTTGAATAAATAATTAATGCAAAAACACTTAAATATGTTTAAAACATTGCTTAGTTAAAATTTTACATTATAATATCTTCAGGAAAATTCTATTATACTTTAAGAATTGTTATGGATCAGTTTTGAAAAAGATTTTGATATGATTAATTATTCATGTATGTTGCAGACTACATTTGTAGACACATTGTTATCATATTTTTAGCGACTTACTTTTTGACGTTAATTTTTGAAGAGTTATAGACCCAATAACCTTTTAAGAATTACTATGGATAAGTGTTGATAATGATTTTTATATATGTAAATATTTGTTTATGATGATGACGATATTTGTCGAAAAATGTGTACCATTGCATTGTCTTTTATTTTTTACAGAATTTATAAGAAAATATTGATTGTTTGGATTATATTTATTTTAGTTCTTTCTAAAATTTGAAAAAAGGCAAATGAATGCTATGTTGGTATTTATTTTATAGAATAACACCATAATATTTAAAAAGCAGTGTTGTAGAATTTTAAGATTTGGGGTCGCTTTGCTAGACTTTTTTTTTTATAAATAACTATACAGCAATAAGGCTCGACAAGAATTCTATTATTATTTTTTTTTACTTTATAAATATAAGTTAGTGTAACTTGAACTATTCTTTAATGGACAGAAAAATTACTATACAATTTTTTTACATCTTGTTGTTTTAAGAGATATCTGTTTATATTTAAATTATTAAGTTTTTACTATTTTCGAAGAGTTGTCTTACTTCAATGTTTCCTTCCAATAATACTGTATGGCGATGATAAAGTAGGAAGTTACACACTCATAATAAAATTTTGACAAAGAAAAAGCTTTCCTTCAAGGTAATTTTTCAACAATTTGAAGTAAATTTCGGATGCTTTACACAGGAGTAAGGTATTTCAGAACATTCTTTTCTTAAAGAACGTGACTTTAATGTGTGTTTTGAAACCAAATGTTCACGGCCTAATCTGGGCGTCCTTCCTGTCATGTTTCGAATAATTTTGATCATATTATAATTGTCTTTCTGATGTTTCATCATCTATGTCTTATATTTTTTAAATCATCTATTTTAAACTCATATGACTTGGTGAGGGAACTACAAATTGTTTGTGTTCTAATACAAAATTGAATTTTCATATAATATTTAAGATTTTAACCTTGATGTTTTATATCTTGGCTTTTTATAACGAGGCTTAAGAAAATGTTGCAAAATATTAATACACACAAAATTTCGAGTAATACATTCAGATTTTATTCCCTGCCACGAGCTCCAACATTCATTCACACAAAATAAATAAATAAAAAATTCTTTTCAATGCATGACACAAACATTATATTTATATATAATTCATTAAATTGTATAACCACTAATAAATTTTCACCTCAAGATAAAATTGAGTCTATTATCCAGCCCTTTTATTCGATATGTGAAACATTTTATTTACAATCCAATCAATCACATTCATTCATAAAAGTCCCGAACTAAATATTTATGATTCAATGTTACAAAGTCTCCATCAGAATTATCTAATTCAGATATAATATAAAAGAACTTGATATTTTTATAATGTTTCTTTAAACAATTTAACCACTTCAATTTACTTTAAGTGTTACGGGAATAATATTTCTAAAAAATATGCTCGTGTCAAGATGAATTACAAAAGACGAGATTCTAGTGTTGGCAGGTAAAAACAAGATAACTTTTGCACGTCAAGGGAATATAACAGATTGTTAAGCCACATTCAAGAAATACAGTATGTAAGTCTTTCTATCACTCAAAATTATGCATTTTTTTTTTCTCTATGGTATCATTTTGGGAGAATCTTAATGATAGTAAATTATAATTTGAACAACGTAATTTAATACTACCTTTTCTTTAGTATTAAATGGTAGCCAGATGGCGCTACAGGTTTTTTTTTTTTTTTTTGGAAGAGTGGTGCGCGCACTAAGTAGGGAAATGCCTTTCTTATTAAGATTACTTGATATATTCTAAAATCTGTGTTTTGTTATATGCTTTTGTATCTTGTCTTGTGTTGCGGAACGTATCGAATATTAAATATTATTTGTTCCTGTATCTATCACAGCTTTAATTATTTTGTCCCAAAATAAATAACAACACTGGAGGAATACAAATTAAATTTGGAATTGTATGTTATATAAAATTTACATATACTCATTTCTTTTTCAGATGGCCAAGAAGGTTTCTATATTTACTTTATTATTGTTGATTCCTTTTTAAAACAATTAAATCAACGTGTGATTAAACTGATTTTGTTTGCAAAACAGATTTTAAAAAAACTTTAATTCAAAGTACAAAATTATAATAGTTTAAATAATAATTCCTTATATAACTATTACAGCTTAACTATCTATTTTGATTAAAATGGAAAATAATTTAATCCAATGTCGCTTTATTTTTCAAACAGAATCTGTCTGATATATAAAACGTGTTTATACATGAAGGATTCTATAATTCAGAAATGTTTAATTACAGTTTAACTATTCATATTTATTTTTCAGACGACTCAGAATTATTATTATACTAGAATAAATATTGGAGCCTTTATTTTTAATAAGTTAGAACCATCTGATGATCAAATAATACACAACAATTTTTATAAGGCAAAAATCTTTTTTTTTTTTTAAATACAAAATAAGTTTTATCAAAATAAAAAGGTAATAGTAACTCAATAATCGTTAACAGTTTAAAAATGTATACTTTTTAAAGCAAAAAGTAATTTAAAACTTACTTCACAAGTATACAAACAAATGCCAGAAGTAAGTATAGAGAGGCTTACCTTAGCGAACTACATTTTAATAACACAATTTAACGAGAATAAGACAAAAGATATATAAAAATATATTAAGATTGCATCCTGTCTAATACGTGTAATTGAATCATGTAAGAAATATGATAATAATAAGTACAGCAAGCATATAGCCTGTGTTAACCAAAAGAAACGCCGAATTGTTTATCACGTGATTCTGACGTTGCGCCAATTTTCTGTCAATTTACGCCTTTTTTGCTGCCTTAGATGAAAACAAATCAAGTGCATTTCACACTTTTTTTTAAGAAAGTGATCGGTGACCAATAGTAATAGCCCTTTTCGTGATTAATTAATGTCAACAAGTGAAATAACTTTTAGAAGAAACCATTATTATTTAAAAATTTTAAAATCATTTTTTAAATAATTAAATTTAATTTTTTTCCCCAAATTGGATGAAATATTTTTTTTATCTTTGGTTTTTAGAATTTTTTCCGTTAAGTATTTCGATAAATTTGTTCTACTTTGAAATTACATTTTTCATAGTTTGAATTTTCTAAATAAAATATAAAAATTAAGCTACTATAAAATTAATAAAGATATAAGAAATTAAGTTTCGAAACATTTTTGCACTTTTGCAGCATCATGGAGAATAATTAATGTGTTTTTCTTTTCTTTAATTTTAGATATTTTAATGTCATTTAATGGTACTTCTGAAAACAATATAACTTCCATAAAATTCTTTTATTATAACAGCATTTCAAACAAATTTTTTGAAGAATAGAATTATGCTTACAGAGAAATTTTATGGAACATATTTCAAATCTGTTGTTTTTGATCTTGTCGATATCTCGCTAACATCGAGCATGTCAGGAGGATATTGTCCTGACTCACGGATTCATATTAAAAACACGAAACCTTCATCATCCAAATCTGTATTTACTCGCGCGACACATTTCAGTATTTCTATGACATTCATTTTCCTCTGCAGGATATTGCAACCTCCTACGCTTTCCCCCCTTATCTGTCGCGCGGTTAAAGTTATGAAGTGTTGCGGATATCTGGGATTTAGTTCTGTGAAGTCCAGATGCCACGGCATCAGTCTTAAGAGAATTATAGACTGATAAAAACTTGATTTTTCTTCACCCATAAACACTGACTCAGGGTCTTAAAAGAAGTCTGAGAATTCGTTAAACTGGGTGACACGAATTCTTTGGAATAGAATGAAATCTTATTCGAAGTCATTAAATGAGAAAAATTTAAAATTCAGCGCTTGGATATTTTGAAAAAAAAAAAAAAAATGTCTTTAACGGTAGAAATATTCGTTGTTTTTTATGTTGATGGAAAGTAACAAAATGTTTATATTAACATGTGTTAACACGTTGTGGTTTTGAGAAAATGGCGTCAGCAAAAATGCGTGAGCGTAAAATAAAGGATACATAGAGCTAGGTTAAAAAGATTGACATTATAATGCATTATGATTATAACAATTGCATTCAATTTATAGATGAACAGTAATATATTTTGTAAATGACACTTCCAAATAAAGGATGGACGAATGAGGGTTATTTAAGGAAAACATCTATTGGTCCTGATCCTTTTGAATAGTATACATATTTATCTCTTATTAAGGGACATTTCTATTTAAGGAACAAAATATCTGGTCCGGCGGATGCCCTTTATTAGGAGGCATTACTGTACTTACATTGCTAAGATATATTTAATTTAATATTTTTTTCGTCTGCTTTATTTTAATACCCGAACAGAATATTACTGTCTACTTTAATAATTTATCATTTGCTCTTATTTTAATATTTGATTTAATAATTGATTTTTATGGCAGAATCGTCTGCTCTTATTCTTTTTGTTGAAAACATTGGCAACATTTTTGTACTTTGGAGTGTTTTACTTGTGAAAATAAAAATGTATCACAAATTAAAAGAAGGTATTATCTTTTCTTGATATTTATTACATTTGTGGAGCCTGAGGCTTGGAAGCACGCTTACTTTGCTCTTAATATTCATTTGAACAATTCTACTTTTTGGAGAACTTAACAGAATAATAAAATAAAATAAAAAATAAATAAAAAAATAAAATAAAAAAAATAAATAAAATAAACTTTGGCACATGTTAAAATTAAATTAGTGAAGTTAATTTCAATTCTCGATTTTATTAATTTTTATTATTTTTTCCCATTTTTGCTATCCTTAACAACATATCACCTTCTTTTATTATTTGCATCATAATTATGATACTCAAGTTTTCTTTAAATTCCTTTAAAACGTTAAAATTTTGGATTCAAATATTCTTTTAATACTGTGTAAAACCTTATATTGTACTCAAACATTTTTGAAGCAATTGTAATTTTTGCAATAAAAAAAATCACATACTTTGTATTTCACGTTGCTAGCATACAAATCATCAAGTAATACAATGATAAATTTCAAAATATTGTAAATGAAACCACAAATGAGTAAGCTTTAATATCGACAAGAAACAAGTTATTTTGGGAATCAAGATCTCTATAGCTTACATTTTCCCTATCGATTGTTACTTTAAAAATAATTATCGAACATCATTTGTTGGCTTCGCCATACTTGATAAACAGTCAGCCGAGTGGCCATGCAAGCTCCTTGCATTGTTTCTGCCCAACTATGGGGTCAACACACACACGGTGAGATAGATTCTAATTGTCCTTGCTATTAAAAGTTAAATAAAATATATTTGAGGCGTAAATTATTTTAAAACTCAGCTAAAAATTTAATTATTATTTTAGATAATGCAACTGAATACATGTATTAAATTTTGGGGGAAAATGTAAAAAGTTTATTTACAAGAGTAAATATGTGTAAGGATATTGACATTATTGCGTGAAATATTTGGAAAAAATAAAAAAAAATTCTGGTTACATAAGATAAAATTTATCCAATTGTATATTGACTTTAAAGGAATTAATATTGCAGTAAGGAATATGTCTCCCTCATATTTTAATTATCAATATTCAATTATTTAACTATAAGAATTACTTTAAATTTTTCCGATAAAAATGGGTTTTAACAACTCATTTATAAAAAAAAAAGCATTATAATGATTTTTCTGCAATTCTCTAAAAATTATTATTATCTCCCCTAATCTGTATCCAAACATTTAGCCCATTCAAGGACCACCGAACGAAAAAAGAACTTCTCCAGACCCGTCCTCTTCGAAAAGTATAAGTATGCACGTTCCCCGTTAAGCCTAATTTCATTTCAAAATACAATTAAAATCATTACTGCAGTTAAATATGTTGAAATAAACAAATGAAAATAATAATATAAATAAATAAAATATTTTAAAAAAGGAAGAAAATATAATAAACAATTAATGCATAAATAAAATAAAATAAAATATAATATATAAATAAAATAAAATATAATATATAAATAAAATAAAATATATAAATAAAATAAAATATAACAAAATATAATACATAAATATAACAAAACATAATACATAAATAAAATGTAATAAATAAATATAATAAAATATAATACATAAATAAAATAAAATGTAATCAATAAATATAATAAAATATAATACATAAATAAAATAAAATATAGTAAAATATAATACATAAATAAAATATAATACATAAGTGAAATATAATACATAAGTAAAATATAATACATAAATAAAATATAATACATAAGTAAAATATAATACATAAATAAAAGGAAATATAATAAAATATAAAAAAATATATTGTAAAAATAATTCGAGATAAAAAAAAAAAAAAAAAAACAACGTTTTTAAATGGTGCCAAAGTTTAATAAAAAAAATATTGAAATATTAGTTAAAACTTTGTAAAAAACCTCATATCTCTCTCGTCTTTAAGATCACTCTCTCTGCGTAATTCAATATATCTTCCATAGATGGCGCCAGGTTACTACACAAATTACGTTATTAAAAAAAATTATTGAAATATTAGTTAAAACTTGTCTCAAATGTCTAAATATCGCATTATTAGGCGAGTAAGAACGATTCCCAAAGTTTCAGAGCTCTAGCTTAATGGGAAGTTGGTTAAATTAACGATCGAAAATTTGATGACACACTGACACCCCCCCCCACGCGAAATACAGAAAAACGTTTTAATAATATATAAAAATATTATAAAAATTGTAATAATATAAAACTAAAATAAATCGTTCCGATTTGAAATCACTCCGCTGTGATCACGGGCCTCATGATTTGGAAAGTCTCGTTACATATGTCATACCGCGAGCTGTGAAGGAAGAATCACGTGATTATTACATGTGATCACAGTCCTCAAAGGGTTAGGCATTCCGTCTTGTTAAACCCCTCTTTATAGAACTACTGAATAACTTAAAAAGAATAATTCACAAAATTCAAAATCTCACTTTTGTAATTTTCATGACTGCAAAGTCTTCTTCAGTTTAAAAAAAAAAATCACAAGACATGTTAATTGTAGGGGGGAAAACAACAACTGAAAATACAAAATCTCTTACTCAGAAATTTTATCGAAAAAAAAAGAAATATAGCTTTTAATTGACAGATTCTGTTTTAAAATTCAACTCACTATTATCACTCTTCGTTCCTTCTCAAAATCAAAATTTGCAAATTCAATGAAAGTGAGCGAAATAACATCGATTCTGGAGAAATATTTATTTAATTTCTCGTAATCATACGGTATGCTCTGGGTAATAAAGCAGATATTGAACCAGAGTAGCGCCAGATTACTGAAAAATCACTAATAAATAACTCAATTGAATAGAAACGGCTACGTTTCATTATATAAAATTTTATATACATTCTATAACAAAAAAAAAAAAAAAAAAAAGCGACGCCCTAAGAAGGAGTTATCCAAGACGGACAAAAATTGGCGGATAGGAAAATTATGTACAGAATAGAAAACGATTAAAATTTCAGAAAAATTGAATGATTTATTTCAGAGTTACAAAGTAACGAGCTCAATAAGATATTGACCCTCCTCTAGTCTGGATGCAAGCTGCCACACGACGTGGCATAGAGGGATAAAGCTCCCTGGTGGTCTCCTGTGGTATTTCTTACCATATTTGTTCCAATTATCGGGCGAGGTCATCAACATTCTGTGGTAGGTGCAGGTGCCTTCCCATCATATCAAAAGATTGGAGAGTGGAGAGAGATCTGGCTGGCCAAGGAAGTATTTGACAAGCTGTAAGACAGCTCATAGCAACACGTGCCGTATGTGGTCTGGCATTATCTTGCTGAAAAATAAGGCCAGGGTACTGCAAAAGGAATGGTAACAAAACAAGTCTCAGAATGTCGTCGACGTACCACTGTGCCGTAAGGGTGCCTCTAATGACGACCAAAGGAGTCCGGTTATCAAGGGAAATGGCACACAAGACCATAACTCCTGGTTGAGGACCTGTGTGGCGTGCAATAGTGAAAGCAGGATCGGCCCACTGCCCTGGGCGTCTCCAGACACGTCTTCGATGATCGTCAGGACAAAGTTGGAAGAGGTATTCGTCGTTAAACACTATACGTTCTCAGTCAGCATCATTCCAACTTGATCGAGCCAAGAACCACTAGTGATCGAACCAAGCACCACGCTTGACAGTGAGGTGGCAAAAGTGACAGGAGGCGTAGAAGTCGGTACGAGCGTAGATTTCGCTCAATCAGCCGTCGGTGAATAATCATGATGGATACTTGTGTGCGGGTCGCACATCTGATGGTTGATAATGATGAATCAGGCGCAGTGACAGCTGATCTGACAATCACTCTGTCCTCCCTATCTGCTGTGGCCCTTAGTACACCGCTATTCTAATGACATTGAAATCTGCCATTGTCCACCCATTCTCGCCAACATCTTCTAATCTCCGCATCGCTTCGACCCATATGGCGAGCGATTCTCCGATTTGTCCTACCTGCCCCTTTCAATCCAACGATGCGACCTCTTTCAAACTCTAAAAATTGCTCTTAATGATCTTGAATCCAGTAGCGAGGCATTTTTTCAGTCGTTGAAAGGTATCCTAAATAGCAATGCAACAAAAAATTTGACCATCAGATTATGAAGCGCTTCTAGATACACCTGCTGAGTGCGCTGTATCTCTCGCTATTCATTCATTGGACACCAAATTTTAATCATTTGCATGTTCGGTCCAAATGTCTTTGCATACGAAATTTCATTACAATCGGGCAACACCTGCTTGGTGCGTTATTATTTATTTATTTATTTTATAGAATGTAGTTCACTCAAATAAAGTACAGAACTCTAAAGATGGACTATTCGTGTTGTTTCTTAATAAATTACTGGGGAGACTGCTTATAATTTAAATTAAGAAATATAAAACCTCGACACAATCAAATTAAATGACTTCGAGACAAATTAGTTGGACAAAAGAATCGTAATGAAGAGACACGGTGAAAAATGAATGTACGTATAAGGTATGCTAAAGTTAGTAGAAGAGAAGCAGGAGTGAGAAGGAATTGAATAATACATGGAGTATACTTGTGAGTGCGTGAATCTACTTTGATATCTCCGGATTGATGGATTTAACCCTGCCCAGCAGAAGATTAAGATATACCTCCGCCGAAACTACATAATCTTCAACGCGGATCCGAGTACTATGGTAAACTGTGTGACGTTCGGCTTTTCGCGATTTTCTCTTCACTAACCTTGGGTACTTTAATTGAGATTGATTGCACGAAATAAACAATTTCTTTCCAACCCAAATGAAACGTGATTACGCTAATTAGAGGCAGATAGAAATAAAGTGAAGTGAGATAGATATGATGGTATAAAAGCAAAAGGAAGTTTAATGGATAGAGGAAGTGGAAGTTTAGTGGGACTAGCGCTGAGTGTGTCTTACAAACGATAGATGATATTAAGAGTAGTTACGGGGGATAGCGGTCGCAGAAAATTTGAGAAATCAAGACAACCTTAACAGGAGAGGTTTTGGTAAGAAAGTATTAGTTCAATAATAGTCGAATAGGTCAATTGATCCAAGGGGTCTCCAAGAAGAGCAAATATTCCTTAAACATTATATTACAGAAATTGATAAGTAAATAGTTGTGTGAGACTTGACTGCTGAATCCTTGTGTAAATTATTGACTTTTAGAGTTAAATGTATTTCACTGAGTTATGGCACAAGAGTCGGGTAGAAGAAATGATTCGCCACAACTTGATATTTAATATGTACGTAAAACTTGTCAATAAACGTGTTGCGTGAGTGGGTAATAGTAGATTTTAATGCTGCAATAGCCAGATGTGATTATGATGCGCCGAACAAGATGTTACTTCGATCTACACGTTTGAAAAAATGAAAGAAAAAGTTCATTGCAAAGTTAAGCAAAGAACAGATTTAGCCACCCTAGGCACGCTTTTTTATTATAATTATTATTAAATTACTCGATTAAATATAAAAATTAAAGTAAATGATGAAATATCGAGAAATGGGCAATAGTAAACTTCTCCGATATTAAAATTACAGCAAACGATAAATTATTAAGATGAATATATTTAAGCTAAATGTTATTACAATTAAAGCAAAAGCTAAAAAAAAAAAAAAAAAAGTGAAAAGTGATCTGGTACGCCGAAAGTGATCCACCTCAAACAATAGCCCATTGGATGTCTAAAAAAAAGTTGATAAGAAAAAGGGTCGAAAATAGAGAAGGATCGCTATGGTATGCCGGGAGCGAGTCTCATTCTTGTTTACCAAAGACAATAAACTTCTCGGGAAAGGAAAAATATCAATAGGATGCCTCGGGGTCGTGGTTCCCGTACCTAAAGAAGGCAAGCCCATGAGAGCAATAAACGTGCTGAGAAGCCGTGAACTGATTGAACTACAAAATTGATATATCTGTACTTAGAATTGGTCAGTGATATAAAGTTTGTAATTTAAAATGATAGAAGAGTTAGGTAACAGGGAGTTGTTATACAGCATAAAATTTAATAAAACTACGAAGAATGTACTATTTTGTATTGATAACCTATATCATTCCATTGAATTAGAAGGCTAAATATTTTCTATAACATGTCAGTATGTGCAAAAATGCCGGATTACTGACAGCGCCAGACAGATAAAATGCCGGATTATAGGACGAGTACTATATATTGAAATGTCACCTATTTATTTAATTGTATTATTTCCTTAAATTACATAACAAATTGGTATTTCTTATGCACATTTAATAAAACCCGAATATTTAAAGCTCAGCAAACATCTTTTAATGCAAGCGACGATTTTTATTTTGTGCAGTTTTAAAACAATAAAAAGTTTATTTTTGTATGTTTAAAAATTTATTTATGAGGCCATAATTGTTAATTTGTACGGCATGGCTCAAATTTCCTCAAGGTCGTTAAGATCTTGCTGTGAGAAAAAAAAATTACGATTACCACACACATTCTTAAGGCATTTGATACATCTTGCATGATTTTTCCCCTTCTGCTCCCATCATCTTTTAAAGAAATGGCCGCGGTATCCAAGTGGTCATGGTCGTCAACTCCCGGACGGCGTTGTTTCATCGAGTCATTGGACAGATGCCCTGATGTCACAAAAGATCTTCCATGCAGTGGAACAGATTCATATCAAATCTGTCAAATCTCAAGTCCTTCCATTGGCGTGCTGTGGAAAATCGGAGAGGAGGTTCTAGGTCGGTCGTATCTTCATCGTAACATAACCGAGACTCAAAATCACAAGATCCTTCACCAACAGTTCTCGTGTTGCTTCTAATTGTGAAGTCAATAAAAAAAATAAATCATGGAGATCTCTTAAAGAAAGTTACAGAATCGTGATATTGGAATCTCGAGAATTTGGAATACGCTGACCTAATATTTAATCGAAACAAATCGTATAAATATTATGAATATCTAACTGTTATACCTCTGAATGACTTCATTTCCCAAAAGATGAACGATCTTGCATCACTGAAATTAGAAAGGATGAAAAGGAATCTAATAAAATATAATTATATAGTAATTATATTTTTAAGAAAATTGTGAAATTCTTCATTCGTCAACTTATTTTTCAGTTTAAGAGTTGGTATTTTAAACAAATTCAAATAAAAAAAAAATTCAGAATTCTTTGTGATTCTATTTTAATAAAAAATAAAGTTATTTATTCATTTATAGGTCTTTCAACAACTATTTCAAAGCAGTGCTGCCATCTTGAGAGTGGAAATGATACTATTCAATAAAAGTGTGAAAATTTCTTCTCATTATTTGACTTTAAAACAAATGCTGCTGTAAAAACCGGAGAACCCTGAAAGTGCTTGTAGTGAGGTTCTCAAATATTGTATAAAAATATCGCTGAATAAATAATTTGATTAAGAGGGTGTAAAGTGAATTAAATGAATTCGTACCAGGTCTCCCCCTTCTGTATGCGATAGCGTTTCAAACAAACCAAATGTATCAAAATTGCATAGTAGATACTCTAAAAAACATTCTTAAGATATTGTAAATGTATTTTTGTGTTATCGTGTGTATGTGTGCAAGCTTCCTTGCATCTTTCACTTCCTCCCCACCCTTTTCACGAAACTTAACTATCATAAATCCGAACTATTTAAGAACTGTTCACATGAAAAGTAAGGTTCTTTTTTAACTGTAACCTTGTACAGCGTTTTCTTGGGTTCTTACTTCCCATGGCAGAAGCCTACGGTAGTCTCGTGGCCAGTAATTTTTCAGTCAAGTCACTTATTCGAGTTCTGATTTAACTAACTTTCGGTCACGGAAAGGTTAAATCTATCGGGTCCTCGTGTTGGCTTTGTCTATAAACATCGATTCCACATTAAAAATTTTAATCTTAAATCTATCGAGGATTTAATATTAAATTACTGATGTTCCTCAAAATCCTGAGAATAGTCTTAGAACAGAAACAAGTTGCCAGAAAAGATCAATAAACCACAACTATGGCATCTATTACACATTCATAATTTTAATCTTAAATCCGATATGGATTTAAGATTAATTCAGATTGATTAAATTAATTGAATTTTTTATACATTAAATGAATCGACAGCACTCTAAGGTAGTCACAACGAGAGATGTTGATTGTCATTGGATAAAGTGGAACATATATGTATATATATATATATATATATATATACATGGATCAATACCGTCCGAGACTAACGAATAGCTTAAGCATTTTTTTATTCATCAACAACACTTTTTGTGTAATCACCTTTTAGGATGATAATGATCAGTTACAAAGCTTTCCAATCTTTTTCTTCCCTCCCAATTTTTCTTTTCTTTTCTTTTTCCAATTGAAATCTTTTTTGTTGCGGTAAATATCGATAAACACTTTCTGGATGATCGCTCGTTTGCTTGTTTTGTTCCTCGAACAATCGCGGCACTTAGGGAAAAAATCTTTTTCACTTCTTCAAAATCTTTTCAGTAAATGACACTTCATAGATATCTGTGTCATCTCAGCAATCTCAGGAACTTCACTTTCGATCTTTCATTATAATTCTTGTCACTTCACTCATATTTTCCGTTTTAACGGCTTCCACAGGTTCTACCCGAGCGTTTCCGCGTCATTGGTGTCGGCTGACCACCGTTTTAAACTCGCCAAACCACCGACACGAATCGTTGCTTTGATGGACAAGAGTCCGGTATTTTTAATCCATTCTGCTTTGCTGACGTGTTTTACCCATTAAAAACAATGTTTATCAGAACAGAAACTCGGTTTTTCCATTTTTTAAACAAACTGACTAACGTTTACTCCAACCTCTGATAACTCAGCTGTTTCTGGTCCGTCGACTTAAAATTTTGACCACGTTTCAAGCAAGGTTAGTACTCACAAGAAGACCTGGATGCTGGTTTACTACATATCCATCTGGAGTTGGTCTCGGGAGTTATTGATTGTATGTGTTATATATATATATATACTATATATATATATATATACCTATATATATATATAATTCAGATCTAGAGACTCAGTTCCGCATTCCTTTACAACAAAAAGAGCACAAGAAAACAAGCATTTTACCATGCCTGTTATTCATAATGAAGATTTCTAAGGACTTCTCAGTCATATGGAACTGATGGTGCTAGATGGAAGGGATTCCAGGGAGTATTTCCCTACGTCATCATCTGCAGGTAGTTCCGACGTATTGCTGATGGAGAACTGATTCAGCAGATTCATGACGCACATGATTTTTATTATAAAATGATATTTAGATTGGATCAGGAAAGGAATGAAATTTTTTACTTTTTTTGAAGTAAGAGAATGGGGAAAAAATTCCGAAATGAATACATTGCTAAAATAGAACAGTCCTTTTTTAAATAACAGAATATTTATTATGTAGATAGAGATGGCGTATGTACTGATGGACTTAGACCCGTTTTCCGGGAACATAGGAAGCGAGAGATCATATGAAGATTACAGCTGATGTGAAAAGAGAGGAGAACATAAGAGAAAATTTTTGCTGTGTAAGTATATAGCATGGGTCTTTCTAATAAACTAATAAAACAGTAATTTTGGGACTAAGGGATTCTGGAAATATCATAATAGACAGAGAGTCTAATGGGGAGTTGTTTTTGATAGATTTTATGATCAGTAAGGAACATCAATTTAACCGATTTATGAGCGTGATCTAATTAATAAAGGAATAATTTTGAAGGAGAGTCAGGAAATAAGATTAATTTCTTATTTTTGAAGTAATTGGGGAGAAAATGGGATGGTATTATAATTAATATTATTAAAAGAAATTATTGAATTAAAGTTAATAATTAAATACATATATATATATATATATATGTGGAGGAGTATCCGTCTTGCAGAGTTACCTCTGGTGCTTCAGTGTCTAAGGGAGTTGGAATTTGCGTGATGAATGAGCTTCCAAATTGTTTTACTTCGTTTATTAGAAGGAGAGACGAAAGAAAAATATCTACAAAGCTGCAATGTACAATTGACATATTTTAAATAACTAGTTCCTTGAAAGATGAATGGCTACACACTGTATCGCTATATCAGCCATGGGAATTGGAACGCACGTTGGCTTTTCGGAGTTCACTGCATCTGGAGAAGGCGGGAGAAGATCAGGGAGAACAGAGCGAGAACTAAACTTCGGCTTTGTTCAGGAATATGAGACTGCGTGAACTAGCACATGACGCTAATTCCGTGGTGCCATCTGTTGAGTAACTGAGGAACTGGTTTTACAATATATTTAAGTAAGCAGTTAATACTTTGATAATTAGCATGGAAAATCCTACACATCCATTCATATATAACTATATATATATGTGTGTGTGTGTATATATTGATATTATGTGTGTGTGTGTGTGTGTGTGTTGTGGTTTGTTGTGTGTGTGTGTGTGTGGTGTGTGTGTGTGTGTGTGTGTGTTATCAGTAGGTGGCAGTTCTTTGGGATCAACCCTGATTACAAAGGATAATGAACTGTACCAGATTAAGTCTTGAATATTATAAACTCGTTACCAAAAATGTCAACGAGAAATTCAAAAAATTTAGTTCTTATACACTTGCCATTTAATACAATATTTTGCCTCACGCTGATATGTGTATTAGAATGAAATCGATATAAAATTTTTATACAAATTAACTCTAATGTCTACGAGAATAGAAAGTAATAGTAAGATATTCACTAAAGAACATCTTTGAAATAATTTTTCCAGAAGTAATAATATAGATAATCAAAATGTAAACTTAAACGCACAAGTACAACCTTTTATTTTTACCTTATTTTTTTTTAATTGTTTGTTTTGTAGTTGTAGAAGTTGGGTTAGCTTTTTATATATATATATATATAAATACATCTTGAAGTGTCAAAAAATTCTTACAAAATAGTACTATATAACTATTTATTTGTACGAAAATATATATAATATATGAATGAAATACTATAGAAACATGTATGTTGTAGGCTAATATTAATTTAGTAACATAGCTATTACAATAAAATGAAATGTAATTTATAAAACTTATTATATAAAATCTTAAGTATAAGAGGAGTAAATTCAGTTATGATCTAAAAATTCATAAAAATAAAATGGTCTAAAAATTTAAAAACAAATTTTTAAATCAGTTAAACAATAAAGAAGACGAAAGACTTAAAAGAAATAAATAAAATAATTTAGAATGATGTTTCTGACTTAGGACTGAAAAGCGTGTTTAAACATGATATACGAATTTTTCTGTTGTGTGAGAGTCATTATTCTTTTCATATGTGGTTTTTATCACATTTTATTATTAAGTAATTTGTTGAGTAAGAAGATTTGAATCTATAAGATATATTTAACCACGCTTTTCTGTCCAAAGCAAGGAATAGCATTTTAATTGCTTTATCTACTTTTTATATTCTTATGTTTTTAATAATTTTATCAATTTAAAAAATACATTTTTCGATAAATTTATTTTTATGATTTTTCAGCCAATAATTGTACTTATACCTCTTTATAATTCGCATTTGTATAATAAGTTTTATTAAATCTATTTTATTTTATTTTTATTGCGATAATTATACAATGCGGTTATTATTAGCTTATGCACGTGTTTCTGTTACATATTATGCATAATACCAGAATGCCAGTATATATTTGAATGAGTGTGTGTGTGTGTAATTCTAATCTAGCACAAAATTCTATTTTCTTACTTAGGGGGGGAAAGTTTCATTTGCTTCGGGAAAAGGACCACGTAAGGAAATCTCTCTCTCTGAGAAAAACCCTTTTTCAATTCTACATCGAAGTCTATTTTAAAAACAGATCGTACTTTCGAAAGAAGCGGCTTTGTAAAATTGAGCATAGAAACGATGACATATCCTCTTATCCTACTTTATTTTTTTCATTACAAAACTTGAAAAGTGGTTCCAAAGGAGGATTACAAGAAAGTCGGATAATCGTCCAACTTTCTTCTCCATTATTTTTCTTCATTCTCTTCCCTCTACGTTGTATCATTCTCCCCTAGATTCTAGGGAAAATCCGCCTCAGTTGCCATGGAGACAAATCTCTTCCAGGGAGTTCTCCATATGATGTCATACAAGGAGAGGATGAATCTTTGTTGTTTCAGTTGTCTGAACTTGATTGATTGTGAAAGAAAGACTTAAAAATAAGAAGAAAATCTTTTTTTTTAAAAAAAGCCATTGTTTCTAGAAGAAATTTGAATATTAATAAATCATCTAGATTTTTCTAGGCTCATTTAAGCATATTATACGAGTACAATAAGAACATGTGTTTCCTCTAGATAAATTTTGAAAGTCAAAGATATGCATTATAGTGTTAAAGGTACAAAAATAATTTTTGTTTTGATTATAAATGAAATTTTAATATGTTGTTTTGGAATTCTATGTATGAAAAATAAACAGAATTATTACTGACTCAAAAATACTTTACAAAAGAAATGCTTGCAATATTTTCGGAATAAAAAAAGAAATATTTTAGTAAAAATCAGTTATATTGGTAAACAATTAGTATTTCCTATCATCAAACATTTTTTTAACGAATATGTTAAATTAATACTTCTCAAAATCAGTTTTGATTATTGCGTAGACGTGTTCACGTAAAATTAATAATGACCGCAAAATTCAAGAGTCACACTTTCAGTGAGAATCGTGAACAATTTTTATTCTTTAATCGAAACAAAAATTTTATAAAGATAGTTATATATGCAGGAAAATAAAACGGACGATTTACTTCGAACAAAAAAAAATTAATTACGATGTTTATAGAAAATCGAAAAATTAGTTTATGAAACAATTTTTTTTGTTGGTTTTTGGTAACTTTCAAGAAATAAATATATGGAATTAAAACTTACATTATATGCGGAATACAAATTTAGTTTACAGTTAGTAGAATACAGATTAAAAATACATGATAGAAAAGGTGCATGAACTAACACTATTTAAACTTTTGCAAACATAAGTATTGAATCTGAAATTGAAATTATATTGTGGTAATAATTTTTTTTCGTGTGACATTTCATATTTTTTCAACATGTGCTAACATATGGTTGGGTTGTTTTGAGAAAATGGTATCAACAAAAATGCGGAGCATAAAATAAAGGTAAAATGGTGATAGGTTCAAAAGATTGACTTATTATACATCATGATTATAATAACTACATCAAGTTTCCTTGAAAAAAAAATTGTTACAACATGAGGTGGTGCTTCCCTGCAACGCTTCTCTTGTGAAGGAAAAGATAGATTTACAGAGATGTCACCTATTTAAAAAAGAGAGTTTAACCAATGACCCCTTTCCTTTGGCGACGCATTTGGCGACCATTTGATGACTTGAGGACTTAGCGACAAATGGAAAGTACTCGAAGGCGCTGGAACTAAAGCGAAAAATCGAATGGGAAAAAAGTTGTGTATTTTTCGTGAATTATCCCATGGGACATCACACCTGACCGGAAAAAGAAAAAATACGCCAAGAGTTACAGTTGAAAGATAAATCAATCTGTAGGATGAATCAGTCTGTGTACGGAATCAGTTTGTTTGTGGAGTCAGCTTTGTAAGCCGATCGAGGAATCGAGGCCGAGTGAATCTGTTGGTGGTTTGGTCTTAAAATAGCGGAATTGTCAGAACTCCTTGGAGTCTCTGTTGCGGAGATCGATCGGAGGATCGACTGAAAGCTGTTGGCACTTGAAGTGGAAAGTGCTGGTGAACTTGCAAAAAGGTGGAGAGTATCTATTAGAAATTGGCGTATCCTGTCCAGGAAGTGCAGAATATTTCTGCGGAGACTGTCCACACTCAGAAGTAATAAACTAATGAGCTGAACGTTGCTGAAATAATTGGGACTGTCCGTGTAAGTGAGCTTTGTTCCTGTTTCTGTATCACTGTGCATTTGTGTACTGTTATTGTCCAAGATGTGTTACCTGTGTGTTGTACTGAAGACGTACGAATAAAGTGTTATTTGTTTTTATCTTCCGAGTTAGACTAGATTTTCACTCCCCACTCACACGTCCGGAGAAGAAAAATAATTTTTCGTAATAATATACAATGCTAAGATATATTTAATTTAACATTTTATCCTCTACTTTTGTTTTAATATCCTGTCAGTGTATTATTATCTGCTTTAATAACTAACAGTTTGCTCTTATTTTTTATATTAACAATTTATTTTTATTGCTCTATTTTTATTCTTTTTGTTGTTAGCATAAACAACTTTTTTTGAAAATTAGAAGGTTTTGCTTGTGAAATGGATGTGCACGGGGAATTCGAAGATGGTGTTTCCTTTTTTTGACAGATGTTGTTTTTGTGGGACCTGGGACTCGGAAATACGCTTACATTTAATTAAAACTCCTTTCGAATGACTCTACTTTTTCTAGAACTTAAAAGAAAAAAAGAAGAAGAAGAAGAAGAAAAGAAACATTTGCACATGTTAGTATGAAATTCGCAAGCCAATTTCAATTTTTTTTTTTTCTTTTCGGATCATTTTAATCTTATTAAACAATTACAAATTTTATGTTTCAATGAACTTGAACTAAAGTAACAAATAAAGGTAAACAAGTGTATTTCCGCTTATAATGGTACACTGTTTTTATACTTCCGATAAGAATTTTTTACTCTACAGTGTCTCTCATTTTTTTTTTTTATGGAAGCTTCAACTTTTCAGATTTGTTTTTGAAGTATTGTCTTTGAGAACATTTTTCTTAAAGTATAATTATTTTACTCTCAAGACCTGTTAAAAATATCTTCATTTAAAAATCACTTAAGACTTTCATTGATATCTTAACAATATATATTTTACAATGCTTCTTTTGTAAAAAAAAAAATTACTAGTAACTGAAAATATCGTGCAATATTTGCCAACTAATTTTTTATCAAAATATTCTAGAACATTCAGAATTTTGAAAAAGCATAACAAAATGTTTCAAAATGTCTACGAATGAGTTGAAAATTTACTATAGAATAACATTTTAAAGATAGTAGAAGCATGAAAAGGATTACGAGTGTTTGCATTCAAATGTTTTTGATGATATAAAACGAAGAAAATTGCCTAGCTTCCAGCCGAAATTCCATTAAAATCATGACAGCGTTTCGAAATGTAACATTTGGAAATCGAGTTTATCATATGGAAAATAAGGAAAAAACTTTCATTAAGTGCTTTAAATTTGCGGAAGAATATTTTTCAACATAACTTAATCTTGGAAACGATCAGACGAATCATTAAATGGGATACAATGGCTGATGAAGCGAATGATATTTTTCATGAACAAATAGACAAAGAACATTTGTAGAGTCCACAGTTAACAAATATTCTCTAATCCAAAATGATGCTGTGTTTGATGATGGGTTAGAATTTAATACATTCTGTTTTTATAGACAAATTATTGAGTTTGTTTGATTTATTGATTATTAATGTCGTACTTAAAAACAACACGAAGGCAATTAGCAACAGAGTTTGTAATTTTGAGTCATGGTTAAGTGAGGAGGATGGCGCCTAAGATAGAGCTCCACTTTCCAAACTTCCAAATCATGTCAATACGAGGGCTAAATCTCCACGATTAATCTTGCTGCACGGTGGGTCTTTGCGGAATAAAATTGTATGGGATGTGCCTAATGAAGTGTTGAAGATATTGCCCATTGTATGACATGAGAATGGAAGCATGTAGGTTGTTAAAACGTTTTTATGTATTTCACTTGGTGTGTGTGTATGTCATCAAATTTTCAATCGTTTTTTTTAACTTCCCATCAAGCTAGAGCTCTGAAACTTTGGGAATCGTTCTTACTCGCCTAACAATGCAATATTTAGACATTTGCGACAAGTTTTAACTAATATATTTTCTTAAATAATGCAGTTTAGCCCAACCACTTTGCGCGGCTTCAAAAATTGCCAATATTGGTGATTTTTTTGGCTGAACATTAAGTCCGTAAAACAGAGCAGGGTAGCCACATTTGGCAAAATACCGCCAATTAATTCTTGTCTCCAAGAGTGGTTTGACTACACTGTATTCCAACCATTTAATTTACCGGATGAATTAATTTTAGTTAGTTTAACGTTTTTATGTATTGTTTTATATGTTTTTATGTATTCAATTTTTAACTAATATTTCAATAATTTTTTAATAAACTTTGCCACCATATAAAAACGTTGTTTTTAAAAACGCTGGTTTTTATCTTGAATTATTTTTCATTATCTTATATGGATCGAAAATATCATAAATACATAAGTTTCCAAATAAAAATAGGGAAACAATAGTAATCGCCAACGCTTTATTGTTGGGAGCTTCAATATCGCTAAGAACGCGAATTCGTCAATTTCCTCAAAATATCCTTTGATAGATTAATTTTATATTTTTCATAAAATATTAGTAATTATATTTGTTTGAATAAAACCACTCGATATTTTGTAATATCTATTTATGTAATTGTAATGTGTTTAAAAAAATGTCGAAAATTACAATTACCAAAATCCTGCAGTCGTTTTTCAAATTATTCGGATTCAAATCCTGTTAAGCACATTTCTAATTGCATAAAAGAACAAGGAAATACAACGACTCTACAAAAGTAAAATTAAAATTAATCGCTCTAGAGGAATAGAACAAAACAGAATACCTTTCTGTCTCTCTTTCTCATGCTCACGATAATCTTTGTAGAAACCAAGGCACTTAAAAAATGGATTATCGCTTAACCTGGCTCAGATAAAACTTATAAATTCTTTTATTTTTGCGAAATTTTTTCAAATACTGATTTTGCGTTTAAATGTCCCATACTTGTGAGAGTGTATTCCTGCACCTTTCCGGTAAAATGATTTTAGTTTTAGAAAAAGAACACTTTAGAAAAAATTATTATAAAAATAAAATTACAGAAAAAATTCGAGCTCGTATGCGCAATAATACTTCGAAAAAAATAAAGAAGTCATCTCTTTTAAGAATCATTAGAGGTTTTCGGAAAAGGGATTTGAAAACGAAAAGTACCCCGAAAGCAAATGCGAACTATTAATTAAACTTTGTGATTTTCTAATATTTGCTATGACTCATAAAACTATTCGGATATATTAGACGATTAAACATTACAAGCAAAGCAGAATGAAAATCAAAAATTTTATATTATTAAGGTAGCAATTGTTATCTGTATTACTGCTTGTTATTGTATACTTCCTCCACTAGAGGAAAATGAATCACGTCTCGCTCGTGTTACGTGCATTCAGAACTCGTGTTATGTGAGGAGTACTGTCATCTGAATAGAGGAGACGATGATGTGCGAACACACGGTTAGACACAATGTGGTGGTTGTCTGTATTTGTTAAATATTCTTAAATGTAAATCTGTTTGTTAATAGTTATATTGCTAATATATTATATCGTACACTTTATTAAATTACTTTATATCAAATCCGTCTTATTTCTTGGATTCAAGACATCAAACATTGAGCCATGAGTCCCATCTGTCGCAAAATACTACATTAATACTATGAGAACCCCTTCCTTGTTCCAGGAGCTTATAATTTTTAAGTGGTTTGGTTTTTTACATTTTTTTAAAAACCCTTTTCGAAAACAGACACAAAATTATATTTTTTATAACTTGCCGGAAAAATAATAATTCTGTTTGTTTTGCATTCTGATTTGATACAAAATATCTTTTCTTTAACTTCAGGTATTTGATTCAATAAGGAAATGATATTTTAGAATAGCTTTCTTCTAAATTTTTTGGTTCAATCAATGTGATTGAATGGAACTTTAGCTTATTCCTCCTAATTTGAAAACTGCTGTGAAATTAAATAATATATCGTTTCTGGTGTACGTTGAACTAGTTGTGTAAAACCAAATGTTGCCCTACAATAAATTATTAAGAGTATAAAGACATGCAGGAAAAATAAAATACCGGATTTAAGACTCTTCCTCTTTATGACATTTATGTTTTAAAAATTATTCTTAGAGCTTAGGATTTTTGCGGGCCTAATAATGATATTGTAATTAATTTATTGAACTATAAAAGAACTTTCTTGGGTCAAAAGTTTCATTTTTCTATTTGAGTTGAATATGGACAAGACTTTTCACATATATCTGCATTTAGGTAACATTTTTAAAAATAATATTCCTTAAATATACAAAATATTTTACTCCTCACGTATAAAAAAATACATAAAATATAGGGAACCAACTTTTAGAATGATATTATTTAATATCTTCTTTGAAGAAATTATAGAACTTTGAAATTTTCTATTTCTTAAAACTATTTCTTAAAATTTAGGTATTATTTAAAGACAAAATCTTTCTGTGTTGAATACCTTAACCAAAAATATTTTTAATTCTCTAAATGCATAAGTGCTGTTTATAGAAGCATAAAAAATTTGGAACCATATTGAAAAACAGTTTTCTTTAAAATGGTACCTAAATACAAGTATATCTCGCAAATCATGTCTACATTCAGCTAAGAAAGAAAAAAAAAACATTTTTGACAAAAGAAATTACTTTAATAGTCCTATAAAATGTTTAAATTATCATTATTGTTTCTACTTTATGTAACTAAATAAGAACGATGGACCATTTAAACAAAAAATAAAATTTATTAAATCCCTGGCACCTGTATGCGAACCAACAACCAAATGTTTCACGTCCAATCGAATGTTAACAAAGAAATGCTCTCTTATATCAAGCAAGAAGAGCGCCATCTAGTGGCTTCACAATAAACCTCTCTGGAATAATACAAAATAGGCAGCAGACTAAACAATTATTCAACGTACAAAAAAAAATCTAAGCCTTTTCTAATATTATGAAAAGTTGCATATCACCAAAATCAGGAGTCTTAGATTTAATGTTCCACATTTCCTCGTATGTCCTGGTACCCTTAAGTTTCATTTCAAATATGTATAATAAATTACAAACAATAATTAAATTAAAATATGCTACAATAATAAAAATTCTACATAAAATATGAAATATTTTGGAACTTCTAATAAAAAAGGAGTTAAACTGAAATATTAAATTAAATATAATATCAATTTTTTTCAGTAAATTAATTTTAAGTGGACGAAAGCGAAGTACACTCAGTATTTCAATCGGAAAATGAAAGCGAATTCTCCAAGGCCATTTGAATAACTGCCAATCCCGTTTTGATTTCCATTAAGGACACTATTATAACACATTCAGCACGAAAGGATTTTTTTATTATTGTAAAAAAATTAGTGACTTTCACTATTAAGTTTAATTAATTGTTTTAACGGCTTGATTGAGAAAAAAGTGTTTCAATTATTCTACATGAAATACTTATTTATTAATAATGGCTCATAATTTAACAACTTGTAATGAATATTAATTAATTATAATATATTTGTGATTAACAATTGGTCTGAGAAAAGAAGATAGTAATTTGTTTCTTCTGTAACGCATATTTAAAGCTCTTTATTTTGTTATTTTCATACAAAGTGATTCCCGAAATTGAATATATACCTCTAACTCTGTTTCTGAAAGACCTAAAATAATACTATTTAATGCTTATTTAAATTTAATATTTATTAGAACAATAAAATTGAACATTACAAAATATATTAAACAGACAGAAAAATATAGAATCCATACTATTTTATTAACATAATTTTTTCCTTGAAGATAAAGATTTCTAAGTCACAAAAAATTGAAGAAAAAAAATATATAACTAGTATAATTCCTTAACACTTTTTAAAAATATAAATTAATATTTATATAATGAAAGGCATAGCCTTTTTCATTTTGAGCATTTTCCAAATAGTGTGAATTGATTTCATAAGTTTTGTGTTGTTTGGCTGGATATTTTTGTCCATTTTTCCTGTAATACTGTTTGTAAGTGCTTGTCCTTTGTTCCTAATAATTCACGTTTAAATATATTTTTCCTACTGGGACCACTAGTTTTCTATCGCAATGTAATCGAAAAATTAAGGTGGTGCGTGCAATAGCATTTTATAACCTCCTCATTCCCAGCGTCGTCTGGGGGGCCGCGGTAGCCTAGAGGTCAAGGTCGTGGACTAGCGGCCGGCGGTTTCGTTCAGTCGCGGGTTCGATCCTTGGCTGCCAAAGACCCGCCGTGCAGCCGGGGCTGATGCACGTTAAATCTGTTCGGGGCCCAAAGTCCTCCCGTTGGTGTGGTGTGGATGTTCGGAGAGGGGGGTGCCAGCTCAGGTGTCGTCCTCGTTACTTGACCGTGGTTCAAAATTACGAGGTCCGTCGCCAATAGCCCTCGTGTTGCTTCTAGTGCGACGTTAATAAAAACTAAAAAAAAACCCAGCGTCGTCGGTCTCAGACACTAAACACCACTTTCAAAAAATGCTGCCAAGTTAAATAAAAGGCGTCATTGGTACCCAGAATTAGTTTAATTGTCTTATTAATAAATGGCAGTTCTGAAAAAAAAATGATTTTTAGTGAACATTTTGCATTCGTATCTTATTTATGGCAAAATGAAAATGATGTTTTCCAAGAGAAAGAAAATTACACTCTTGCGCATCACTATGTGTTCATATCTTTTATTATTTGTGTAATAAGAAAATATTAAACACACTATTGAATTCCTTAAACTTGCTGTTTATATATAACATTATTAATTTCTTGCTCAAATCCTCCCATTTCTGATTTAGAACGTTGTTATTTCCGTGTCGCCTGTAGGAGACATTGGGTCACTGGCTATCAAAAGCACTCGATTCGAAACTATGATTATGACATATATTTCAGCTCTGTATGATATTCTTTAATTGCCAACTGAATTCACCAAATGTTGATATTTAAAGGATACAGGAAAGAATATGTATATGTCAGAAAATGAAATGAAACATAATGAGTGATCACTGTAATTATGTCTTAATTTAAAATTTCCCAGAAATCGAATGTATTGGACAGAAAAAAACTATAACTTCC
>BMAW01006101.1:88400-108822 GCA_019974015.1 Nephila pilipes | reverse complement strand
ATGATAAATTTTGGAAATTATGACTCTTCTGCAAAGAATTCGACAGGAATATTTTGTGATTCAAATTTTACATTATGTTCATTATGCTAATTATTATGAATTACTCATTAAATTAAGATTAAAGAAATATTTAAAATTAACATTATGATGTCACTTTGTCCCAATATATCCTCCAGGAGACACTTAATTTTTCAATTATAAAAATTAAAATAATTTACTTTTTCATGTATTTAGAACTGATTGATGTAAATTATTCTAAAATTTATGGTTCAAAGTGGGTCTGAGGAGAATAAATGTGCGCAACAATCATAATCTAATATTTGTAGCTGTATGCTTTTGGTTAGTTATCTCGTTGAAAGTAATGCGACCATGAACCTAATTTACGGGCGCTTAATTTTAAATTATTCCTCGTTATTTTCATGTTCTATGATTCCATCAATAAAATTAATTTCCTTCTCCTTTTGCATACATGCAATCCTACATGGGAACCAAGCCACCTGCATGCTTGACAGTGAGGATGTTGTTTGGGCAGAAATAGCTCAGAGTAAGGCTTCCCCAAACATACCATCAACCATTACTTCCAAAACACTGAATGAGCTTTAATCATTGAATAGTACGTTACTTCAGAAATTTTTGGGCTTTAAAATACGACTTTTAGCAAATGTATTCCTTTTCTCTATATTTGCTTCGGAGAAATGAAAGGTTTTCTCTTTCAGCTACGCGAACATTATAATTTCCATCTCGGAGTAATATTCGAATTATTTCTTCTGAAATACATCTTCCTATTGCTATAAAAGTAGATGTGTTGATTTTTACAACGTTCACCTAAGGAATTTATTTTTGTTTCTCAAATTTAGTTTATCTTGGTCGTCCAATTGAAAGACTCATCCCCCCCCATTCAATGTTTTTTTTTAATTTATCCAAATTTTTTAGATTCTGGACAACTTTTTGTATTCATTCGTGATTCTGTTGAACGTCCCTCGCAATATCATACAGATTTTTTTTTTCTACCTCAGACATTGGAATACGATTTCAAATTTAGTTTCAATTCTGAATCCCATTTTCATTACTAAAACATTTTTTCTTTTGCTTTTGGAATTCAGATAATGGTATCTTAACACTAAACATACCAATGGACGATGTGTTTTCTGTCTGAATGTATGAATTATGGATGTTAGGGAAAAAAATAAACAACTTAACTTTATTATAATTAAACAAAATTATATTTTGTCAATTTCTATTTCAAACATAAATAATAAGAATTTTTAATTCATTACTCATTGTATTTATTATATATACAGGATATCTCCATTGTACATTTTCCGCAAACATATTTTTCACATTTGGAACAAATTTTAATGGTTTTATTTTCGTTACAATATCCTATTTGACACGTCTTACGTTGATAAGAATCTGTAATATGTTTAGGCAGCGATTGTTTTGTATTTGTCCTTTCTTTTGGTTGTTCACGGGCCTCTGGCAAGTTCTTCTGGAGTAAAAAACCTTGGCACAAGATATTTTCTCCTGTCGTTTGCTTGCATAAATTCCAGGCATTTATGCCAGCTAAATCAAGGATATTGAAAAATACTTGGAGTGGCCACCTGCAAGATTTAGATATATGTGATATATTGATTGATTAAATATATTGTGGTATATTTCCTCGCCATTTGATCGATCATGTCTACATCAAATTTAGTTTTAATATAATGAACTGCATACAATACGTTGAATACGCATGTACATCATAATTTCTGATCCAATTACCTCATAAAGCAATAAATTGTTCTCCCGGTCAAATGACTGGTTGTGATAGATAAAGGTATACGAACAAGTATTACTCAAAATAAACAAAATATAAATATAAGAAATTACACAATATTAACTGTTTATAATTAATAGAAAGAGACATGAAGTCAAATGTGCAAAAGCGATAAGATGATATGCGCATTTTCAATGCAAAAGTTCATAACCGGTCTTTTGACCGATTATGGTATGTTAAGCGTTAAGCAAACAAAAATGCTATACTGATTCATTCCAAAAATAATGATTCCAAAATCGCAGTTATTATAAAGAGTATATCCAATTTTGCAACCGTGTTATTTGGAGCTTTTACATAAAAATTTTGATAGTTAAAATACTATAGATCCTTCATTTCTTTTGTGTTTTAGTTCATACACTTTCTAATGTATCTTTTATCATTCCTACGGATTTTAAATGAGTATTCTATAATATTACTTTAAGCCTTTTAAAGGGAAAATAAGAAGCGTGTATTCAATTCTGGAAACCACTGTATTCATTGACTTTTCGATGAGAAAGAATTGACTGATATTTAATAAAAGTATCGAATTCTGGATTGATACTATCATCACAGAATAAAGTTATATTACAAAAAAGTATCCCTAAGTTGAGATGCTATTTCAAGAAATAAAATTATTTCAACCTTAAAAAATAATTATTAAAGATATAAAAGTATTTTTTTTTTATTTCACTTAAAGAAATAAAACTGATCCGGGTTATTTCAGTTACTTTAAGAAATAAAAATTGGAAGTAACAGCAGCTCATTGTGATATCAAAATTATTTTTTACCCATGCATGCCCAGATGGAGCTGGCTAAATTATGAAGATAAGGGGTGAAACTGTCGAGACAAATTTGGCCGAAATTTCTTCTAAAATTTTGAATAATTTGATCCTATTTACAATCACATCTAGATTTCCTTATTATAAATTTAGGTAATACGAGGGGTATCGTAAAGGTTTAATTATTACTAAGAAATGACCGAGAGATACCAGGAAAAAATTTATTCTGCACACTAATTGATCCTTATGTGCATAATGTTATAAATCATAGTTATTCATACTATTTGCTTGACTTCAGGAAGACGTAGAGGAAGTAACCAGCAGTATGGCAAAGACAAAATTCAGTTTATTGAGTTCTACAATGATGGTCTTCGAAAGATCAGAAAACTCTCGGAGAAATGTATAAATCTGTGTGGTGACTTTGCAGATAAGTTATAAGAATAATAAATTAAAATTATGCTTCTATATACCTTGAATATTTTAATAATAATGAAAACTTTTCGATACCGTGGGAAAATAACTAAAACTTTACGATACTACAGGTTACCTCAATTACAGTTTCCTGAAATCAAACAAAACAACACCACTAACTGTATTTTACAACATTACGCACATAAAGATTAATTAATATTCATATTAAATTTAATCCAGTTATCTCGGTGATTTAGTAATATTTAAAAAAATTTCTATGTCCTCTAATATACCAATCCAGATAGGTAAAAAAAAAATATTTTGAGTGAGTTTTACTTCAATTCATAAGAGGAATATTAAACTCTTAAGGCTCCCGTCTACCGACCATTTTGATTTCATGGACGTAATGTAAATCCTATGGAATTGCGACTTGAATTCTCCTATCTTTATTATTTGATCTATTTGAATGCAATAAAGTGCATTTGAAAGAGCAAAAAATAATAAATGCTTCTCTGGAATTACTTTTTTCCTTCGATTTTTAAAAATATTTGAAAATATTCTTTAAAGACCGGAAAACTAAAAAACAGATAATTAAAATAAGAATAAAAATATTTTTAAAAATCTTAGGAAAAAAGTCATTCCACAGAAGCATTGATTATTTTTTGTTCTTTCATATGCACTTTATTGCATTCAAATAGATCAAATAATAAAGATAGGAGAATTCAAATCGAAATTCCATAGGATTAACATTAAGCTGACGAAATCAAAATGGCGGGTAGACGGGAGCCTTAAGAGGAAAACTCATGAATTATTGCATTATTTTTGCTAATTTAAGACTGGAAGCAATCTTCTATTTTTCCATAGATGCAATGCATTTTTACACGAATTTGTTTTACACGTATTCTTTGGGAACGCATCTATCGAGTAAAAACAGAATTAGGTATACTTATAAACTTGTGATTATAAGTAAATCTGTAAGGTTTGATTTCACCATTTTTCTGTTTGTACCATAAATAATAAATAACTTTAATATAGTTACAAAGGTATATTATTTACCAACATATTGAGCTAATCACTGACCAGAAAATTATAAATATTTAAATTTTTTTTTTTTTTTTTTTTTTTGAAAATCAATATGTTTATTTAAAAAATCTTCAATCCATTTATCAGTCTTTTTCCCCTTGTGTTTTCATTCCTTGCTACTTTTTCGATCCTTTTAGAGAAAATTTTAAAATAAACACCTTAAATTTAATTATTGGCACTGTTTATCCTACTTTCTGTTAGAAATATATTTTTTTAATATGTTAACATTTCTCTAGAATTTAGTTACATAACCTTAGCGATAGATGCAATGATGATGCATGTATACACTATAGAGCAGTTCATAGGGGTAAGAATATATGAGTTTGGTTAACATTTATGTTGAAAAACTAATTTTTTTTGTGTGTGCTTTATTACTTATTTTAACTGATTTTACATTACAGTTATATCAGTATTATTGGCAATGAATTGCTTAATTTTAAATTGTGATCAAATGACGAGAAAGACACAGGAATCAGTTCCCCCTGACTTCCATGTAATTCTAATGAATAACTAATTTGAGAATTAACTGAATGTAGCGTGCAGTAGCTCTGATTTTTCCATGATCATAGCCGTACATAAGTGGTTACCATAGCTTTTTACTCTTAGTTGAGGGAGACTCATTTCTGAGGAAATGAAAATTGTCAAGCGAAAGAGAGTCAAACAAAAATTTTCATCTCATCTTGAAGTATTCTGGTTATCCGTTGCAATTAAACACAATTCTGATCATTATACGTTACGCTAAAATTTTTGGATCTTTTTCGGGGAAAAAATTGCTTAAAAACTGTATTAGTTGGATAACTTTTAAAATTATATTACTTTAATTAGAATAAGATTTACTTTTGTTATGCCTTATTTACTTATTCTCTTTTTTGCTCTTTGCGAAGAAGCTGCTTTTGGAGTGATAATTAAGAGTTTGAATCAATCCTAAAGGGAAGATTCTTATACAAACATTTTAGAATGATTTTTGAAGTGTGAGAGATTGATTTTATGAAATACCGATATAATATAAGAATCTCAAATCCACTTTTCGTTTCTAAATCTAAAATCAGAATTTTTATAATTAATCTTGAAGATTTACAATCAAGCGAATTATTAAGAAAACGAACTGACACGAACTGCTGAATTTTCTGGAATTGTAAATAATCGGAAAATCGAAAAGCGACTGCTGTCGTATTTTTTGAAGACGTTTTAATTTGAATGGCGTTTCATGGCTCCTGATAGTAATACAGTTGACATCAGCAAAAGTCTGAAAGAATATTTAAAAAGAAACGAAAATGGATCAGTTGAAGAGAAAAGTAATTTACTTCGATCCTGGAGTTTCGATTCTTGGTTCAGTAGATCTACTACTAGTTTGAACACAGAAGAAGAAAACTCTTGGTTTAGTCGCGCTGAAAATGATACTTATTGTACATCATTGGTAAGTATGTAATTTTGTAAGTAATTATAATTCAGTTGATTGAGTATTTTAAATTATTGAAACAAAATAATATGAATGCATTACATTAATAAAAGTTTTATTTTATGCAGTTAAGAAGTTGGTATAATTACAATAAAAAAAGTCGTTTTTTTAATGTCTTAGTTTTTATTTGTTTTTATATTATTTCATTTTTCGAAATTTGTACGGTAAATTTCAATCGTGAAGTATGAGTCATTTTCTTTTACTGGTGATGTCATTTACAATGAATGTCAATAAAATGATGAACATAAGTTTTTCTGGAAAACGTGTTTAGTTTTTTATTTGCTTCTGTCCATTTATTTCTAAAATTACCAATATCTGTTGGGTTCGATTTACTGAAAAGGATAGAAAAATTATTAATACATATTTAAACACAAGGATGAAACAAAAATATATAAAAAACATTTATATGTATAAAAAAAAGTATTGCTAAAATAAGATCCAACCAAAGTATTTTGTAAAAAAATGAATGATTTCTCTCAAACATAATGCTTCATTTGATCTAAAAGGGCTATTTTAAAAATTCATGTAAACATCTTTATAGGAAATAAAACTATTAAAATGTGAAATACTGGATGCAAGTAGTGTTCAGATTTAAGTTATTCATGCTAGAAAAGGATACTTAGAAAATTCTTAATTTAAAAAGATCTTTGCTGACAGCAACAAAAGAAAATAGTACATGTGTATAATGCAGTCATCCTGTTTTGCCTAGCCTGTAAAAGGTTGATAAATGATGATTGGGTCGGAAATTATTGGTGTAAGCATAGCTAGCATGGCATCCATTTTCATGATTGACAGGATTTTGTGCATATGCCACTGTAACATATGTGGATAGGTTGTTTTCAAAATAAGAGTTTCTTATGGAAATGATTGTTTGCTTGTGTAAAATGCTGTCGACTATTTTCGCCAAAAAATGTGATATTATGTTAGTAATTGAAAGTTGAAAAACAAATGTTGTTTTTCTTATTTCGTTTCCCTGTTTATGTTCATAACCATGCATCATCAAATGAATGAGTTAAGTTCATAATTATTTTAAATAGGAATTTTATGAAATATTTTCATTAAAGTGGTTATGAAAATCACTTAGATTTATATATATAGTCAGACTAGCTGATACCTGCCCACTTCGCTGGACAGACAATAATGTAATATTTTGGAATCTATATGTAAAATATCAAGAAAGTTTTTAATTTTTAAAACGTTAAATATAATCTAAATTTAAAATTTTAAGAAATTGATTGTCTGCTATAATGGTTATCCACGACTTTCAAATATATAAGAAAAATAAAAAATTTTAGTATAAAATCACCCCAGATATATAATATGGATAAAATTCACTCCACCGTATATATGTTACACATAGTATTGCCAATGATGCAACCTTTTGTCAGAAGATTCATTATGTTCTTAGCTTTCAAATGAAATACCCTCCCAATGGCATCGTGTCTATGATAAGGTTTTTGTCCATGCCCCAAAGCATCTTTGATTTCTGACCATTTAGGATTGCAAGTGAATGCAATCCTTAAAAAAAAAGTCGTGCAAGTCTGGACATCCAAAACATTTTACGTATGTCATAGCCTCTTCAGTACATTCATGCATGTAACAAGGTCTTCCAGTAAACGAAGATTGTCTTGCGCTACTCTGTAAGAAGTTGCCATTTTAGTATTTTTCAAAATCCCGCTAAGTTTTGGAGCTAAACTATACTTTCACCAACTATGGGATTCCAAACTGATTTATTTCTATTGCTAAATTTGTACGTTTTCTATTTTTGACTTATACGAAATTTCACTTAAAGAGCCCCTTCACCAAAATTTTGCCAATCCTCTTGGAGCGCTTCAATATAAAATTATTTGGTATTTTTCCATTTCACACACGCAAATCTCACCAAGTAAACTTAATTGAGGATAATACACAGTACACATGTAAAAAAATATATACTGTTTGGCGTCTGTCATATCATTTTTGGCGATAAAGTCGCCAAAAATTTTCTTAACCGATGAATAAGGGTAGATTAATGGATAAAAATTACATCTTGGATAAGACTTCCATAAAATCTGTTCTTAGGGAGCGTCTACATCGCAAAATGAGTAAATATGCTAAATTTCAAGTCAATTGGCTATATAGACTTAGAGATCTCGTGATGAATCAGTGGTATTTCGCTTATATATATATATATAGATTCACAATAAAGAAAACCCATTCATTGTTATCATGAATAGAATTAGGGATTTTTGCTGAGAAAATGAATTGGTAGAACTTTAACTGGTATTGTACTGTCTTTCATTGTCAATGGAATTTTACAAAAGTCAATATTAAGGAGAAAAATAAGAACAGAAATGGGTTTGATTTTAAAAAAAAGTTCATTATTCGGTGTCCCTTGGTTATGGTTAATAAAATTTGGGTGTGATAACTATTTAAATGTGGCAATTTAGGTTATGGTAACCCAGATGCATATAATTTGAAAAGAAATTTGCATATGTCTCATTCTCTCTATTCTTGATTGTTCTTGCATGACATCCATTTTCAACATAGTCTCTATTCATGATTGTTCTTGCATGGCATCCATTTTCATGATTGACAGGGTTTTATGTTTCTGTGGATTTTGCCACTGAAACATATGTTGAGAAATGTGGATATGTTGTTTTCAAAATAAGAGTTTCGAGATGGAAATAATTGTTTGCTTGTGTAAAATGCTGTCATCTATTTTCACCAAAAAATGTGATATTATGTTAGTAATTGAAAGTTGACTTATTTTGTTTCCCTGTTTATCTTCATAACCATGCATCATCAAATGAATGAGTTAAGTTCATAATTATTTTAAATAGAAATTTTATGAAATATTATCATTAAAATGGTTATAAAAATCTCTTAGATTGATATATATATAGTCAGATTCACAATAAAGAAAACCCATTCATTGTTATCTTGAATAGAATTAGGGATTTTTGGCTGAGAAAATGAATTGGTAGAACTTTAACTGGTATTGTACTGCTTTTCATTGTCAATGGAATTTTACACGTCAATATTAAGGAGAAAAATAAGAACAGAAATGGGTTTGATTTAAAAAGGTAAAAGTTCATTATCGGGTGTCCCTTGGTGATGGAGATAAAATTTGGGTGTGATAACTATTTAAATGTGGCAATTTAGGTTATAGTAACCCAAATGCATATAACTTGAAAAGAAATTTGCATATGTCACATGCGCTCTATTCTTGATTGTTATTTGTTAAAAAGGGTGCATGATTTTCAACTGTTTTTTGTGAGATCAAGAATTGCAATATGTTTCTTAGGTGGATTGTTGAAGATTTATGAATGTTGGAAAAGTCTAGTTAACCTTTTTTTTTTTTTTTGTTTTAAAAGTAAGGTTAAAATATATGGAATAAAGTCATCCGTTACTTATGCATTATTATAAGAAATATATAATATTATTGCTTAATTATAGCTTTTTTATTCATAACAATTCTTTATAAATAAGAATAATTTATGAGTAATTTGTATTTATGAATAAGATTTTTTTTTTATCTTTCTTGTTTATTAATAATTTTTATTTATAAAAAAATAATTGTTATTAAATAGGAATTGTCAATAAACAATTTTTATTTATAAATAATAGTTTATAAATAACAATTATTTATTAACATTTGTTAATAAATAAAAATTATTAATAAACAATTCTCAATTGTACAATATTATTTATAAATAAGAATTATTTTTCATCAATTTTTATAAACACTTCTTATTTATAAGCAAATATTTACAAATGACTCTTGCAACTACTTATTCATAAATACAAATTACTGTTAAATTAATAATTTTATATACATATAAGAATTATAATAATTCCTATTTAAAAATAATTACTATGAATGCATAACATTTATTTGAGATTTTTTGTAAGTATTCTTAAATTTTTTACATATCATTAACTTTTACATGTGCTTCCTCTGATCGTATCCATACCATTTTAATTAACTTCTTTACAACATCTTCATGTCATCACTGCTATGTAATGCAAGTTTGGCGAACTTTCTTCGGAGTCGCCAAAATTCGCTGCAGTCGGCAAGGGACATCTGATACTGAACTTGAACCATTTAAATAAATAAGTTATAATAGAATGGAATGAATAAGATTCTTTTCCCTCAATGTATTATCTTTGAGAAAAATTTAGAGGATAGAATTAATGTAGTAGTTCCCCCCCCCCCCCATTAGTTATGCTATTTTAAACTTATGTATTTTAGACATTCTCTTGGTTAGAAATCATGAGATCAGTCTCTTGAGTAATGAAAATGTCAATTAAAACAAATTTAAACAGAGTACTAGACATTTTCCAAATTGCAGCTAATCAAGTAAAACTATATTATATCTGAATTTACTGATACACTGATCTATTCTGTTATTTATCATTACTTGTTATAATATTTTATATTTATTTATTTTCAGAGCAAGAAACAAAGAATTATTGGTTTTATGGGATGCATCCTAATGGGCTTCTTCTGCTTTATTTTGGTTTGTAATTTAACTGTTATGGTATTATTTCATTAGTGCTTTAGAAAATTTTAAATTCTGTAGAAAAATGAAATGTTCTGTGTAAAATTATGTGAAGGTTTATTTTTTATTCCAATATACGAAGTATTGTTCAAGCACAAAATAATTTTTATTTCTTTAAATTAGAAATAACTTCAGGGATAGTGTTTAACATGTATAAAATTAAATTGTTTTAACAGTTTAAATGTATTTTATATGCATATATAAAATCAAAAATTGATTTTCTTTTATTTAACAGGCTGGAATGTATGCACCTGTATTACTGCTCAAAGCCAGAAAGTTTTGCCTTCTATATTCCATGGGAAGTCTTTTTATTATTGGGAGGTAAAATTATCTTTTTATACAATAAGTTTTATATTATATTTGAGTTCTTTGACTGCATAACGGAATATATGTATTATATATTTGTGCTTGATTTTGGAAATATGTTTTTCACTTTCAATAAAGTAATCTTTAGCTTGTTGTTTTTATCCTCATGAAGCAATAAATTACAAAAATTAAAGCTTTTAAATAAATATGTAACAATTTCTCTTTTTTTATTTTAAGAGATGTGTGAAAGTATAAAATTTCAATGAGCATTCTTAAATGTCTTAAAAATTAGGATAGGCTACCAAAATTTTGAGAATGTTGGAAAGCTGTCTCCATATAATTTTACTGATATATTTTTTGTGTTATTGGATTCACAAAAATGCTGTATCATTGATGGATTAATATCCCATTTAATTTTTATAGATATCCATAAAACCTGGAGTAAAGTCCACATAAAAATTCAGTCACTTCTAATGACACTTTACTTGTGTAATTGATATAAAAGGGAAATGCGGTACTCTCTTGGTAATCTGGCAAATGTTGTACAAGAAAACTGCCAGGTTACTGGAAAATCATTAAAAACAACGTATTTAACCCTTTGTGGCACTCTACCCTTTAAAATTAAAAATTGGTCAAAATTTTTTGTTGGCAGTCTCTTTAGGCTTAAAGGAGTATACAGATGAATTTTTGTATAGATTGCATTTACTGTTATGATTCTGTGGGTGGTCCCTGAGTGGAAACACTGCACCACTAGAACTCTCATAAGTATGGCTAAGTGTGCATTACATTGAAGCGCGAAAATGAGTCAAAGCTTCTGCATATGAACAAAAAAAACACTGTACATGTTAGTTATATATGACTTTCGATTAATTAATATTTACAGTTACACATACATGAGTTCTATATGTAAACATATTTACTAATTGGTCTATTTTTTAGATTCATGATATTTTTTGAAGCATGTCACACCCTTTTGCAAGAAATATGAATCAGCATTGCATATTTTGCACATAAAAATAGCTTCACTTTGGTGCTGCAGTTTGCACATCTGTGCATGCTTTTAATTGGCTTGTGTTTGATATATAATTGCCAAACGTGATAAATTAAAAATGCCTTGTTAACTTATGAATACAGTTGTAAATAAAAAAAAATATTTACTTAAACTATGTGTTCCTTCATGCTACCTAGACATTTTACTAAACCTGGGGTCACTGTGTTTACAAGACGTATAAAAGAACAGATACCAGATATTCTGTGTTTCATCGCGTTCTCTTGCATAACATGCAAAGTGCTAGAGTTGCAGTTTTCCTGCGTAGGGAACACATCCATATTATTCAACAATCCTACATGTACTTTTGGTATAAAAAATTAAAATAATATAAAATAAATAGTTGATTCAGAAGCCAACAAATTAACATTAATTTTTGTACCTAAAAAAAACTATATAAAATTCCTTGGAAATATAAGATTTTACATCAAATATTGTATTTGAAAATTTTGAATTGGCTTGCATGGTGTTATCTCTTATTTAAGTAGATGGGTAAAAGAAAATGGGATACCAATTTTTATCCATTTATTGAGGAATTTAATGGTTTGAGAAGCAAATCAATTAAAGTGGACCCTTGCGTGGAACACCGAGCCACAAAGGATTAAGCAGTAAAAGCTTTCCTGTGTACTATATAAAATTTGATACAGTATATGCAAATAAAGTATGAAGTGGTCTAAATGACTGAAACAACAACAAAAAAAAATGTACTTTTTTGTATTGATAACCTAAATTATTCCATTGAAATTGAAAGAATAAAATAATTTTTTTTAACTTACCAACATGTGTAAAAAGGATGAATTACTGACGGGATCTTTAATTGAATGTGTATGCATTAGAGTCAAATAGATTTGGAAAGTTTAAAAACAATGAAATATGTCATTGCAAAGATAAGATAGAAGCAAAATTCCTAATTTAGTCACATATTTTATATTTTTTATCCTTAAAATAAATTTGGAAATTTGTGTAAAAAGTATTAGAGGCTTTATCACACCTACATTTTGTTTTATTACATGCTGAAAAGAAAGCAATCATTTTTTTAGTCAATTGCATTCCTTGTATATATGTGCTAAGGATCAATTTTATTTTGGTAATGGACATAATTAGTATAGAAACAAAATAAACTATTACTCTTATAAAAATTTATGAAATAATATTTACTTAGTGTTTTTCTAACTATTTATGATTATTTGATTTGATGAAAATTATCAAATATAAAAATAAAATTATTATATTTGGTACTTTTATATTAGCTGGGTACCAGATAAAAACTGCAAAGTTTAAAAGTAGGTGTAGTTATAGCGAAGCCTACATGTTGATACAAAAAGACTATTTGACTCTGATGGACTTCTATTTTTATTACATTTAATTTACACTAATAAATTGAAACATATATAAAAACTTATAAGCTTAGAGTTTTTTATCTGGTACCCAGTTAACAGAAAAACACTTTTTCTAATTGAATAAATTAATATAAATATATTCAGAATTAGTAAAGGATAAGAAAGGCTCTAAAGTTATTAATAAACAATGTTCTTTATAGAAAAGTTTTTTTACTTATAGAATCTTACTGTTATAGATATATTACTTGGTTATTGCAAAACTGTTGAATAGTAGTTTGAAAATTAATACAGGAAACTGAGTATGAGATTTTTGTTCAACTTATGTTTCACAGTAAAATGGATTTTTATATTATTTTAATGCAGAATTTTTAACCATATTAAAAGCATTGTAATATGATTTTTTGTTAAAAATTCTTTTCTTTTTTTTTTTTGCTTGATTCTTTGGAATTATATCATATTGGTTTGATTTTTAAAAAAAAATTCTTGTCCCCCCCCCCTGACATATGATAGCTTTGAAGAACTATTTTTACTTGAAAAATGTGAGTGCATTAATTTATATTTCCTTAATAAATGTTCATTGAACCTGTAACTTTTTCTTTAAAATCAATAGTTCTGAGTCATGTTTTCTTTTCTTTTGTTTGTTATTGCAGCAAGTTCATAAAAGAGAACAGAATAACTAAGATTAATTTTTTTTTATCTATATGAATTCCTGCGATGTTACATTTTAAAGTATATTTATGCTTACCCAAAAGCCAAAAGGACAGGGGGGGGGGGGAGATTTTACAAAAAGTAGTTGAAGTTATTATAGTTGAAATAACATATGAAATTGTATAAATCTGTTCCAATCATTATAATTTGTAAATGATTTAGTTATTGTAAATTACTATTATCATATGTTAAGAATTTTTAATATTTTCATTTATTGTAAGTTATGTATGTGGTGGTAACATCAACAAAAATGGGAAAGTGACTTTTTGATTAACTTGAAGTTATAATGAAGGCTGCAAATTTGTTTAGGTATTAAAGAATTACGTATAAAAAATTTTCTTTAATATTTAATTTTCTTAAAGTATATAATATAGTCACATTTGGGTATTAACAATAATGTTTAAAGCATAAAAGAAAGGAACGAGGAAAATAATTAGACGTCATATAACAATAATGCACACGATGATCCTAGACTTCACATAAACTTTTCAATGATTGTTCATGCTCTTATTGAGATGATTAACTATCACAGATGCCATTCCACCTTTAGGACTGGCTCAAGAATGTAAATGTTATAGAAACTTATAGTTTAAGGTTAGTGGAACACACTATCTTTACTCTATGCACATGGGGAATCAGTACCAATGGACTTTTTCCTAATGATATGCAAGTGCCATAGAATTGTCTTTTTTAAAGATGTACCGATTGTGCCACCTCTGAAGGCATGATATTTTATATTCTTGACCTGAATTTGTGTTTTGTTTCCTTCAGATGCTTAAATGCTTATCATCTGTTTCCAAGGCAAATCTGGATTTATCCATGAACAAGATGTTGTACCAACAGTGCAAATGACATTTTCCCTATTCCACTATTATCTTAAAATCAACTTATTCTCTTAACCCATAGTGCACTATGTGCGTAGCAGGGGATTAGCTGCTCGAAATATATCCACTTTTATCTTGCCCATCTGGATTGGACCTTCAGTGTAATGCAAATATGGGTACATAAATATACAGACTTCAAAATGCAGGCATCTTCAACAATTACCACTTTGCACATGTCTAGACAGTCAATGGTTATTGGTTGTAATGTACAATATTTGCATACTGCCATCTACGTTTGTCTCAATTTAAAATAAATTTTTGAAAACAGAAAATTTACATTGTTTCTGAACTTTTGGGTGCCAGTGTGTAATTAATAGAAACTTCTCTCTGGTGTAAGTTTTGTATTTGTGGTCTTGAGTCTTATATTAAATTGTATTTTGGAATATATGTGTGTGTATTGTGGTATTAATTTTATCAATAAATCTCTAATATAGATGTGTACGTTTTACAGCTTTTCATTACTTTGGGGTCCATGTAATCATATCAAGCACTTGTGTTCGTTTGAAAGATTACCATTCACTACAGTGTACTTTGGAACCATGTTTTTAACTTTATACTCAGCTTTATGGGTAATGTACATTTCCTCTTACATGTTTTTTGTGAATTAGTAAAGTACTCAAATTATTAAAGAAGTTATTGAAGTTACTTGGATAGTAAAATTTTGTGTTAGTATTAATTATGTATCTTATTTTAATTAAATTTTTTTTTATGATATTAGAAAAAATATAGCAACATTCCCCCCCTCCAAGAGAATTCTGTTAAGATTTTTAAAAAAAAATTGAGTTTTACTTGAAAATTAACTTTGAAATTACTTGAATTTTGAATAATTTTATTAGAAAATTTAAGTACTCTTATGAGTGTTTCATATATTAGTTTGATTTTTTTAAAAAAAATATTTAGATTTTAAAGGAAATATTCTTAAGCACATTTTTTTTTTAGAAAAAAAAAAATTCTATTTAAAAATGATAAAACATATATTACTTAACTAGTAATTTTCAGGTTGTATTGTTAGAGTTTTTCTATATAGGATAAAATTGAAAATGTAGTTAATAACTTGCTGGTGCTGTGTAACTGGATAATTTACTTTTATTTAGCTCCAAACAATCTTAATTTTTATGTTTAGTTAAACAAAATATTTTTTGCTTGTGCGTGGCATTTTTATAATTCTTTAAACCATAGAATTCTGTATATATATTTATTACAAGCTATTGATTTTATTTACGGAAATGAAATTGCGAAAAAATTTATTCATTTTGTAAAATAGTATCAAAAACTCTGCACATTATTTTACATGCTGAGTTTTATTGTTTATTAATATTAAATTTTTAAAAAAATTAATCTAGTATAGGAAACAATTGAAAATTTCCATTTTACAACATATGTTCCGGAAGGAATTGTGCAAATATTTTAAAATTTCCTATATTTATTAAAGTTCTAGATTTATTTTTATTCATGCTATTAGTTTTCTTCTATTACTGTAATCTTTTATATCAATTTCCCACTTTATTTTTGTCTTGTAAGTAATCAATAAAAAATTGTTGGGTAATTTGATCTACTTTACTTGTATTTAAGAACAAGATCATACTCTATTCTGTATTTTAAAATATACTCACTAATGTATATTAAAACTCCTTATTTTTTGGATATATAGTGTAAAGCAAATAGTTATCTTTATTCTTTACTTGTTAAGGTTATTTTTGTTTATAAAGTTCAAATTGCAGAAATTAGAATTTGTTGTGTGTACTAAAAATGTGGCTTGATTTTAAAATGCAGGATAAATTTGATTTTTTTTAAAACTTCTAAAGTAATTAATTAGTGATATTGTCAAAGAGTATTATTATTCTCATTTAAGAACCAAGTTAAAATGGCTTAGCATCATACATAGAAAATAACAAAAAATGAAAATCAAACCTTGAACATTATTTTTTTTGATGAATAATTTATTGTAGGGATGTATCATCTTGTAAATCGTTGCATTTTTTACTCCCCGAAAAGCATACACTGTGATACAGAGATTTAAAAAAAATGTTCTGTAATGTGTTTTTATGTGAATAAATGAAATCTTTTTATAAGTGAAAGGAGAAATTATTAACAGAGTGTCAATTGTATATAAGTCATAACTTTTTATTTGTATTCATTTTAAAGATCACATTTTTATTTGAATTTTTTTTAAAACAATTTACATGTACACTTGAATGACATTGCGATTTTCAGAGTAATTCATCATTTCATGTGAAATATAATTCTGATTTTTTTTTAAGTGTATAGACTTTGGGAAGCTTTATTTATTTATTTTTTGAATTTGAAAAAATAAATTAGAAAAAAGTCTACTTATTTTAAGCATTGAATTTTGTGTGTGGGGTGGAGAGGATTTTACTTCATATTGGTAATTAAATAGATTTTAATCAGTTTTTGCTTTACATTTGAACAGATAAACATTAAAAACTTTGTCATCACATTTTTGAAATGTTGTTAATTTTGTATGCATGTTTGTAAATGTATGTCAAAAACAAATTATGGTTTTCATTTTTTGTCCATTTACTTTTCTTTTGTATAGATGAAAAATACCATTATCACTGCTGTTTTTGCCATAGCTCAAGTTGTTGCATTACTTTGGTAAATATTTTCTTATTTTAGAATACATTCAACAGAACCAATTTCTTATTTGAAGACATTTAAAATTGGAAGACAAATAAATTTGAATTTAAACTACCACATTTAATATATTAATTAAAAGTTCATTTTGAATTGCTTTTGCTAATTTTTATCATAGCAAATACATGACATGTATTATTTATTACTTTTTTTCATTGAATAAAAAAACCAGTTTAAATTAATCTTAAATTTTTCTCACACTTACATGTATAAGACCTAAAATGAAACTAAAATTGTAAAATTTATTCCTGTTATGACTAATTGTTTTTCTTTTTATAAGATAGATAAGAGAAATTTTTATTATACAGGTTTTTCTTATGAAAGTTTTTATTTAATCTATGCTGATTTTTATGAAGAATCATGTTTTTTTTTTTAACATTTATATAATTTTATATTTGATCAATGTTATATAGTTCATGCTAGTGATTTGTAAGATCAACACCTTTTCAAAAGATGTAGCTAAACTAGGGTTTTTAACTATGTACTGCATTTGTGTTTTTCTTGATGAGAAATAAGGAAATGTTTTCATTTGTTTCAACTTATTATTTTGTTGTACTAATTGTATTTTCTAAGTAAATTTTAAAAAAATGCTAAACAATTTCTATTTACAGACAGAAAAAGGCTAATTGTAAATTTGCTTACAATAAGCAATAACTATTTAAATTTTTCTATGAATCATGTTAGTAATTTCTAATTGCAATTTTCGAATTTATACTTATTTAATGTTGATATGAATTTCAATAATCTGTACCAATATATTAACTCTAACTGTAGTACCAAAGCAAATGTATCAAAATATTTAATATGAGAATTGTAATAATTAAATATATATATATATATATATATAATTTGATTGTGGTTTCTGAAACTAGAATTGTTAATGATAATCATGAAAGGTATTGATTGCATTACATTTGCAATTTAAAATTTCAAAAGAAGCTGATAATATAATTTAAAATTTACTTGTAAACCTTTTAGTTATTCATGTACCTTTGGGCAGCAATTTCCGATATATATAGTACTAAGCCTTCACGGAACATAATATTTTTTCTGTACTTCTCCATCTTATATTTTTAATAGATGTCAGAAGAGGCATGCTTTAAATAATAAAAAAATATTTAGAAAAATAAAAGCTACAATAACAATGTTTTAGCTATAGTGCATATCTATAAATTGGTATGGATGAAAAATGCATTAAAATATGCTTACCATTTTTCAGAAAGAAATAAAATAAATTTTTATCAAAGATGCAAAGGAAAGACAAATAAAAGGGCTTCTGTTCTATTATATTGTATGAAAAGTAATTTCTTATTAACAAATTTTGGGGCCTTCTCTGGCCTCTTGTTAGCTCACATTTCCTAGGTTGAAACCACTGCCTTAGGGGATCAATTAGGCATTAATTAAACTTTTACTGGCTGTTAAAAATTCTGAACTAAATGTATTCAAAGAATGACAGATTTTAAGATAAATTTATTTTGTCAGATTATATAGTATAAAGTTTTTATAAAAAAATTTATATTTCTTGGTTGTTATAAAATTTATATATAAAATAGTCTACTTGGTATGATTAATTTCAGAAGATATTCTGTATGACATGTGCAATCAATAATCATAATTATCTTCAAAAATTTTTAAAGATTTTGTTGTATATTGTTTATGTTCTTTATTTAACATAAATTATCTAGACTATTTTGAAAAGAAGTATTTCTATTTATAAATTTTATTGGAACACTTTCAGCGTGCTATATTTTCTTTTTTTTTTTTGTTAGGTATAGTTTGGCAGATATTTGAAAATTAACATTAAAGCATGAAAAAAATAGTTTTGAAGAATTATTGTACTCTGAAAAAATATATTCAATTAGTAATTTCCATCAAAAACACGGCATATAAAAAAACTTTTAAAAAATTGAATTGTGCACTAGTGAAACTGAAATTCTTAAAGTATGTTCAGTTTATGTTATTATTGTAATATTAAATTAGTACTTTATTGATGGTTTATTTAAATTTTAGGTATGTCATCAGCTATATTCCAGGAGGTCAAACTGGCTTGAAATTTTTCACTAGAATTTGTACATCCACAGTGACACGAGCATCAAGTAGAATGCTTCCTGTTTAAAAACACTGCATTTCATTGTGACCATTATAGATATTCCAAAGATTAGTTGTTTTCTTGTTCCTAGTTAAAATGACTTTATTATGTGAGGAAAATGTATCAGTTCTTGCCATAATGCTGATCTTTTGAAAATAAGCATCTTACACTTACTTTTTATAAGGAAATATTATGCATTAGTATTTAAAAAAATATTGAAACTCATTTTTTAACTATTGGCAATTTTTGTATTTTTTTTTTATTCAAAATGACTATTTAATAAAATATATATTTTCCTTATTTTTAAGCTAATGAAATGAATCATAAAATTGCGTTTTGTAAGACTATGGCATTTCGTATGTCTAATTTTAAAATTTTGCTTCAATAAATAATAGTGCCTGTTAAAACTTATCTACTTTAAATTGTTTTGATACTTGTATATGTTCTCTGGTATTTAAAATTTTAATAGTTTAAAAGTGCAGCTAAAGCTGGTGAATTGTATAATTTTGTATGAAATTTTTGTGAATTATTAAATTTTTATGTATAAATTACTTATGATCGTACTTTGACAAATGAACAAATTATATAAAATTAGTTTTTTTGTAAATAGTATGAGAGAGTTGTAAAATATGTATTATTTCCTTATATTATATTTATAAAATTGTTAATTTCTCTTTGAAATGTAAAATGACCTATAACCTCCTTCTGTATTGTGTGTTCTTCTTTTACTGTAAGGATGAATGTTTAATTTATTAATATGTAACATTGTTTAATTTATTAATATGTATCATTGTTTAATTTATTAATATGTAGTTTTTGTTTTTTAACCCCTTACTCGTCACTATTTTGACAAAAATTGTTCAAAAAATTCATCGAACTTTCTTATTCAATTTTTTAAAAACCTTTATAAAATTCTTCACCGATTATTATAAAAAAAAATACAAATTTTAAATTTAATGTTTTTCTGTCATAAGATTACTCATTAACTTACATTATTTTGTCTCATATTTGACTTTCCTAGCTCATTTAAGCCAGGCAGAAAATTTTTGATACTGGTGTTTAAAATATATATATATGTAATTTTTTGGAAGATGCTCTAAATAATGTACATTATTATCTGGAAACAATGGTGTTTTTATTCCATATCAATAATAGCCATAATATTTTTAAGAAAATTAATAATTACTCTGCATATGGTAAAGTTTGAAATGTAGTATGCATAATCTTATATTGTAATCTCAACAAGAATACCCATTTCTTCCCTAATTATTTTCCATTTGCATTCTTCTCAGTTAAATATATTTTACGTTCTCTGGTT
>BMAW01006101.1:72146-82372 GCA_019974015.1 Nephila pilipes | reverse complement strand
ACTTCACTCATACTGAAAATGGGTACTTTAATATTGAGATAAAATAATATTTCCCTCAGTGTTTGTAGAGGTCAAAATTACGACAATGCCTCGAATATGTCTGAGAAATATTCAGGATTGCAAGCCCGACTTCATGGGGGAAAAAAAACCGCTATATTCGTACCATGTGTAGAACGTTCTTTGAATTTAATTGGCGTTCAAGCAGTAGAATTGTAACAATTTACTTTGATTTTGTCCAAAATCTTTAAAAAATTTTCTTATCGTCAAAACATTGTTGGAATATACTAATATTTAATTTGAGCTGTGATAAAAATAGAAATTTTCTGAAAAACCTACCAAAAACATGTTGACCAGTACGCGCAGATACATTTAAAGCTTTAAGCTCCGGATATTCAGAAATTGTCATGAGTCTGGATTGCTTAATTAATGATGAATTACTGTTAATGATATATATATAAAAACCAAAAGAGAATCTTTTGACTATTATGAGTCAAAAGCCATAATAATACGTGGTATAAAGGAGTATCAAAGTGTTCACTAGCGTGTAAGACAACGCAGTGTTAGGGTAACTTTTCTTGAAGGAAATAGAAACACCGACACAACGTTTGAAAACAGCCACAGCCAGAAATTTAAAATAGTATCCTTTTTACCAATAATCGACTCTTTAATATGCAATATGCAAACGCGTGGTAAAAAATATGAGGAGCTTTTTGAAATGTTTGGATTTTTTAAAAATACTTATAATTTGGATGAGACAGAAATTAAAATAGCATGCGAGAAAATATCAAAATTTTACGATAAAGACATTAATGGAGGAACTGAACTTGGAATGTCAACATTTCAGGTCAAATATGATCATTGATGGCGAAAAGCTGAAGAAAAAGCAAAGAGAAGAAAAGGAAAAAAGAAAGATTAATAAAAAAATATAATTCTGTAAATGCAGATGAAGAACAATTGTTGGAAGAGGGTACTGGAATTGGGATCAACACATTCTTTACATAAATGTATAATGAAAAACTATTCAAAGTGTTTCCCAGTATTGAAATAATAATGAGAACTCTTCTTATCAATGATGATTATTAACGCGAGTGAGCTTTCACTTTCAACTAAAACTGGTCAAAAATGAATTGAGAACTCGTATAACTCAATCACGTTTCAATAATTTAGACTTGAAGACATTGAAAATAAAATATTATTACCATTTCTTTTTGAAAACATAATTAAAGATTTTTCGAATTTAAATGGAGAAAACGAAAGTTCACGTAAAACCTTCAACCCCTCTAAGTAAAGATTCCCCGCCTATTTTTCCATAAAGGCCCAGGGCCTCAAGAAATCTTAAGACGTCCCTGTATGTATATATTTATTTATCTTGTGCAAATTTTCAATAGTTAATAAAATACTTTTTATTCATCCACTCAAGTTCAAATACATTTTTTAAAACTTGTAGTGAAGGACACTTGATGTTAACCCAGTTTTTTTTTTTTTTTTTTTGAGATATTAATTAAATTTAATTGGTGCAAATGCAGTTTAGTCCAACCACTTGGCGCGATTTCAAAAATTGCCGAACCTGGCAATTTTTTTTTTTTTTTTGGCTGAACGTCAAGTCCGCGAAACGGACCGGGGTAGCCACATTTGGCAAAATACCACCAAATAATTCGTGTCGCCAAGGGTGGTTGGGCTAAACTGCATTCCAACCATTTAATTTACCGGATGAATTAAGAAACAAGCCAATGCTTCTACTATGTCATTTGTCTTGCAAAGACAAAGTTGGTAGAGCGTCGGCATAGAATCTCGCACAAGCATACATTTTTTTTTTATTTGATTTTCAAATAATTTTAGTTTTATATGGGAGAAAAAAAATTTCTCTTATATATGATATTTAGCGGGATATAAATTCTTGAATGAATACCGTCATTGACGAATCGCCAACAGCCCTCGTGTTGCTTCTAGTGCGACGTTAATAAAAACTAAACTAATAATTCATTTGTCCAAGACATTATCTTTTGCTCAAAGCAGTTCAGTTATCTAGGTGAATGTTTGACCAATTTTAGTGATGGTTTTTTTTTTCTTTTTGAAATCTATAAGCTTTAGATTTAAAGAAGTATAGATTGCTTTGACATATGTATCTGTCCGGCTCGTGTTCTGACATGTAAAACTTATGTCTTTCTTTTTTAACTACCACAGATTAATCTTTCTTCACAAGAAGTGAATTTTTTTTTTGGCCTCCGTGTCTTCTTTTTGGTTTCATGACTATCTGGGTTTCTCAAAATGCTTGGAATAGCATTACGACCAATGTTAAGCTTAAGGGAAATGTCTCTGATGCTTCCTCCTTCATTTCTATAAGCTATAGCTTGGCCTTTTTTAATATTCTGATAAAAGTACTCTTTTAGGCATAATGATAAAATTCGATATAAAAACCAACGTTTTTAAAAACAACGTTTTTATATGGTGGCAAAGTTCATTAGAGAAAATTATTGAAATATTAGTTAAAACTGTTAGTTATTTTTAACTTTAAAATTTACTTAAAAAGAGACATTTGTGAGAGTATTAAAAAATTCACAATACTCATAAAATCAAAACATGCATTTGAAAGTTTGTAAGTCATTCTATTAAAAAAAGAATGGGAACCAGAATTCAGAAAAAATTATTGTGATAAGACATGGTGCCAAATATTGGAATCTTTCTTTCTTGCGAATGATTACTGACTAAAAGTCAGCAACCCTTACTATCTCGGAGATAGTAAAGGGGAGATAGTATCTCCCCTTTGTGAGTACAAAAAGGTTTACGATTCCTCATGCGGCGTGGGGAGTGCCCGGTGCTCCCAGAGGGGGAAAGAAATTTTTTCCTCAATCCTAAAAGCGCCGAGAGGAAAGAATATTTTGACTTGTTAAAACTATTGAAATATTAGTTAAAACTTGTCGCAAACGTCTAAATATTGCATTGTTAGGCGAGTACGAACGATTCCCAAAATTTCAAAGCTCTAGCTTGATGGGAAGTTGGTTAAATTAACGATCGAAAATTTGATGATACACACATACCAAGTGAAATTCAGAAAAACGTTGTAAAATATGATTCAACACCCAAGATATATATATATATATATATATATTTAAATAAAATCCAAAAGATAGACAATATTTACATCCAAATTGCGCATATATAGCCAAATAAATTAAACTGTTACATGTGTCTTTCTACTTTTTTTACTGTCAGAAATTCGTATATATACTTGTTTTCCCTCATTAAATAAAGTGGTAGGTATTTAATACTAGACTCGAAAGGGGAAAAAAAGGCCTAGTATCTAAAGAAAACTTAAAAACAAATTAAAATTCCAACTAAAAATAGCGTTAAATATTTCAAGAAATTAAGTGTCTTTCTATTTAGTGTCGATGTAGATGCACATAAACAGCAGAACTATTAAAATTATACGTTTCCGTAAATTGACGTTTCTCATATGCTTCACAATGGAATTGTGAAATAAACATAGTTACCTCTTCGATAACCGTGATCATAGTCGCAAGCGTAATGCGGTTTGCTGCGAAATTATTTTTCCCGTCATAAGGCTGTTTTTCTAGATAAAATTCGCAACTAATTTCTTCAAAAAGGCAAGTTTATTTTTAAAGCATATTCAACGCAAGTTTATTTTAAAGATAAAATTAATTGTGAATTCCTATTGATTCTAACTTGATTTTAAAAACTTTTAAATGCTACATAATAAAAATAAATATGAAATTGCCATTATTTATGGATTGTAATAAACTTCAGATAAATATTTCTCGGAAATACAATTCGTTGATTATTTATTTGCGTTACACTTGGAAGCAACACGAGGTGCTAATAGCTACGAACTCATGATTTTGAGCCTTGGTAAAGCGACTAGGACGACATCTGAGCAAGAACCTCCCACTCCAAACTTCAGCACCTCGCCTAAAGGAGGACCTGGAGCCTTGACAGTTAATAAGTGCATCAGCTCCATTAAAAATTAAATCTTTAGTGGCATCAGGAAAATTGTCCATTACTCAACGGAAATCATACCGACTTCGAGTTGACGACCATGACCACGCGGCTACCATGCCTACGGAAAATAAAAATTAAAGTAAGTTGAAATGAATTGTAAAAAGGAACAATTGTGCGAAATTTAAACAATTCCCAAATAGTTCTTTTAAGAATTTTGTGAGAAGTATAATTAATTATAAAGAATTTACTTGTGAGATTTGTGCATTAAGAAGGGGCGGGGAGAGACGTTCAAAAAATACATACCATTTCGCAGGGGTAGGGGTAATCTGCGAAGTTAAATAATGGAATATAAAAAGCTTTCGAAATTATATCTTCCGGAATTCTTAAACTTATTATTTTATAGCAGGGAATTTAAGTTTATAATAATAAGTTCAGCGTTAAAGTTAGCTAGATGTTTTGTTTGATTTTGATTTTAAATTATTCCTTGCTGATAAATAATTTACATTTTCAATAACTCTCAAGCTCAAATCTTAAAAAGACATAGTTATTGAACGAAAAATATTTGTGTCATATTGTATTAATTGTATTCATTAAAGATATTAATAAAAAAATTATTACCGAAGAATTGTTCATCGACCGAACTTGGATAGACAACTTTTGTGCTTAATTTTTCATGAATTTTGTGTTGCTTTATGCTAATTATTTTAGGGTTTATATAAATGAAAGAAAGAGTTTTAGAATGTTTTTTTGATTTTAAAGGAGTCGTTTTTTATTAATTTTTTTGGACCAAATAATGTTTTAAGTGTTCCTAGTTCCTTTCAGAATTCTTTTAAAAAAATTTATTATATTTTTTTAAAAATTATTTTGATTTTCATAGATTTTTTATCAAGTTTAAAACGACTTGTTTTAATTTTTAATTGGGTCTTCAATGTAGTTTTCGCGCCATTTAGAAGAAAGAAGTCTCCTGAATTTCTTGTGCCGGTGATGGAGAAAGTGACGGCCAAACATCACAGGGAGGAATTCTCTTCGAAAGCAGCAGGTCGTCCATCCACGAGCACCAATCCTGGTCGTCTAACTTGTCTTACATTTCCCAGCATTAATACCGGCTACTGGAAAGAAGCAGAATCCTACCAGAATATGTGGGATGTGCAGCCGAGTTCTCGATGCGAATGGGAAAAAAATCAGAAAGGAATCACGATATATGTGTGGAGATTGTGATATAGCTCTGTGTGTTGTTCCCTGCTTCAAAACCTTTCACACAACCACGAGCATAGGATGATGCAATCATCTAAGAAAGTGCGTTTTTAATTTTTACTGTTAAGAAAAACTATTAATTGTTTTAAAAGAGATTTAAACAAAATATTTACTTCTAAAATATTTTATTCTACTTTCAAAAGCAACGGGAGACCTTTAGATACCCTAAGTACTTAAAGGATTTTAGTGCCCCCGTATATATGTGATTCAAAAATAAACTAAAAAATTAAGTTTTAAGTAATTAACATTAATTTAATCTAATTGAATCTTAAAATTAATTAAGTTGAATTAATTTTAAATTTTTATTCCTCGGCTCAGTAAAAAAAAATTTTTTTTTTAAAAAAAACTGTTTCTGTAAAATTAGCGACAACAAAAGAAAGCTATTAATAAAAGCAACATAATACAGAGTTATTCAGAATAATTCATCCTATTTCAAAATTCCGTATTTTCAAAAATAAACTACACAGAATAAGTATTACATGAATACAAAGGAAAACCGTTGGAAGTTTTATATTCTGAACAATAGATGGCCCTCGCAGGTTTTCCTTGAAACCATTTCACGAAAGCTTTTTTAGAAGCCACGTGGAGCAACCTCGCAGTTGGATCTGTTACAATGGACCAGGTGTTTCACAGCTGACCACCTGAGTCACCTGATGTGTTCCCATGCGATTTCTTCCTCTGGAGGTTTGTAAAAGATAAAGTGTATGCGCTACCATTACCCAGAAATTTATTTGAACTTAAACAGTGGATTTCTCTGCTGCTGTACAATCAACTATCACTGACACTTTGCAGCGTATTTGGCACTGTGAACATTATACGTGTAATTAAAGGAAGGTATATCGAGCTCTTATGAACAAAAACTTGTATATTTTCCCTTTGCATTCAAGTATTACTTATCATTCTGCTTCATTTATTTTTGAAAATATGGAATTTCGAAATCAGATAAATCACTTTGAAAAATCCTGTATATTATACTCTTTTTCATAAGAATCTTGAAGGTTACGAGGTCCAATTTTTAAATAGTTTCTTTATACTCCTTAGAATAGAAAGAATAAAAAGCTGCAATTAAGTTATTTAATTTTTGTAAATAAGTTTTACAATTTGTGTGTGTATTATTAGAGTAAATTTTTTATTAATAATCTTCAGAATTTTATATATTTAAAATTAGTTTATACATATTTACTTTAAGCATACATAATTCTTGTTAATAGATTTCATTAAATATCTGTTTAAATTGTCAGTGTAAAGATTATATTTAATAAGGTATTGTATAAAACAATCTAGATGGTAATCATATGCAGATAGAGGGAGAAAGAGTTTACATAAGTTTTTAAAGCTCCCCTTTGCCCAATTATATGTTATTATCTAATAGATGGACTATTTTAAAAAAAAGTCATAGCAAAATGTAGGATTGTTATTTCAATAAACTGCTTTCTTGTTTTTGTTTTATGTAACAAAGAGAGAAAAAAATTATGTAAAATGTAAAAACATATTCTAATTATTTAAAATGCTTTAAAAGTTTGAAGCAATATAAGTCTTATATTAAAATTTATAAATGTGAAAATTTTCAAAAAAAAAAAAAATGCTATTCTTTTAAAACAAATTGCTTTCAATATCATTTAATTTTTATCAGAAAAACATGTAATGTATTAAGCTGTTCTTTATTTATTCATATTTATTTATAACATTTTAACAATTAATATTACGTGGGTGGTCAAAAAGTACTTGCATTTGATGACAGATGGTATCTCTAAGGTAAATTGTTGTTACCATCGGGTGCTGCCAAATCAAAATTTGATTGTTCCCGCTTCGAGTTGTTTTCGTCATTTTGCGTTGCGTTGCTCCAAAGAAGGCGAGGATGATCTCATCGGCCGGAGAAGTTGTGCTGAAGAAAGTTTGGTGTTCGAAAGGCGTCATGATCACGAATACGAGTAACTGAGACTTAGACAGCTATCTGAATTAAGATTGCTTACAAAAACGTACCATTTTTGATGCTACGAGTGTCGTCTCTAGGATTTTCTAAGGACTTATTGAACGACTCCCTTATTTGCTATTTAAATTAAAGATCACAGTATTTTTAATATGTAAATTATGTTTAATTGTTATATTTGTGAAAAAAATTTCATTGTGTTTGCTATTTAATTAAAATCTCGCATTATTCTGATTCTATATCAATTATGTTTAAGTTAATCTAATTTAATAAGTGCTGAATTTTAATAAATTTTATTACTGGAAATATTACTACATCTATGGAAGGCATAATGTTCTGAAATAGTTTTTTTAGATCTAAAAAATGAAATGTTATTCAAAAAATATTGTAAAAAAAGGAAGAAACATTTATAATTTTTTATTTTATTGAAAAATAGCCATATTTTCAGGGGGGAAATGCATTTGTGTTTTTATGTATATGTTACCGGCAATGTATGAAAACCCGGCATTCTATAGAATACCTAGGCATTGTGTATAATGCTCGGCGTTTTTAGGCAATATATAAAATATGAAAATTATTTTATACTTCCCCTAGGCATTGTATATAATACCTAGATATTCTATAGAATGACAGATGCTATTTAGGCAAAGTATGAAAAACGGTTTCGATAAGGCTATTATATAATTGTTGTGCATCCCTCAAAAATACAAATGTTATTCTGAAAAAATAATGAGAGTGCAATTGAAAAATTTATTCAAAATACTTTTAAGAAAAATAAAAGTTGAACAAAATAAAATTTATGCCTTTTTCATTAAGGGAAACAAAATTTTAATATAAAAATAAAAAAATTAAAATTAACCTATTTGTTACAACATGGTAGGCTTGACTGATATTTTGAATTACATTTTTCACTCAAAAACATTCCAAATTTTGACACTTTCTTTTACACATACATTTGATGAACCGAGGCTCAAATTTACGAGGTCTATTGTCAATAGCCCTCGTATTGCTTCTCAGTGCGACGTTAAAAATTCAATGAATCGATCAACAGAAGAAAATGTCATTCACTAAAGCCTTCGATGTTCACTTTAAAATCGTGACTTCAAACAACTGGAGCAAAAAAAAATATGTGACTCCTAATGCCGCAAATTCAACCAAACCAGAAATGCATTCAAACTCAAATTGTGTCTCCCTTTCTTTTTAAATATAGAATAACATTCTTTTGCAGCATGTTTGCAGAATTATTTACTTCCTCGAGCATTTCCACTCCACATATTGTTCCCGTTATCGTTTGTCAAGTCAGTACCTTTGTCACTTCGTTTGTCTACCTTCAGTTTGTCGTACCTTTGTTCGAAAACCCGGAAAAATACTTCGAATGAATTACTTCAAAAAAGAGTATAACACGTGTATATTTCAGATTTCTTCATAAAGAAATGGATGCGTGCTGTACGATGATTATACCTAAAAATTAAAAGATGTTATTTGAAATTATAAGTATAGGTTTGAGTTACACACTCACAATTTTATTGTGATTTCTTGAATTCTGAAATTCTTTATTGTGATTTCTTGAACTAAAAATGTTAATGATAATTATAAAAGATATAAGCCACATTACATTTGCATTTATAAATATCATAAAAACTAATTATTTAACGTCAAATAATGTTCTTGAAACCCTTTGAGTTATTTGTATACCTTAGGGCAGGAGTCGCTAACTACTTCCCGTGAGTCAAATCTTCCCGGTGTCTGTTTTTACATGAAACAATTATTACAAAAAAAGAAGAAAATCACCGTTACTACAGCATATTTCGGATCTTTATGCAAATGCAGAAGACTTTGCTCCATTTCAAAATCTATTTGGCTGTACTATTAAAGACCTTTCGTCAGATCTTCAATTAGAAGTGATTGAGTCTCATAAAATGTGATGATATACCTCCTTCGGAAGATAAATACAGTCAATTAAAGTCATATGTTTGGGGATTTATATCTATATTTTGGAGTAATTACCATTGTGAAAAGACATTTTTGAAAGTGAAGCACATACAATCTCAATATAGATCATTATTAACAAATAATCATTTGGAAATGGCTTTACTCATAGGAAGTACTAAATTCGAACTCCAATGTAATTAAATATTATCTCCCAGAAAACGATTACATTCATCTTTTAGTACAACTTTTAATCATAATATGTATGCTATAAGAATGTTCTATACTGGGTTTGTTAGTTAATGGGGATATTTTCATAAATGCCAGCATATCTCTTTCTAATAAAAACATTCAAGCTTTTTTTTATGCAATTCTATAAGTATTGTAATTGTTCGTGTGAATATCTTCAGATTTGCCACCTGTTTCGCCGGCCTAAGAATTTTGCGATCTGGCATTTTTTAAAAAGAATTTGTCTACCCCTAAAGGTGTTAGTAAATCATTATTCTAACTCTTACTGTCTGTTAAGATTTCTGAATCAAACTTGATTCAGAGAATTATAGAACTTCAAAAATTTATTTTGTCAATTTATGTGAATTATCAAGTTTTTTTTTAAATTTATATTTCATGGTGGTTGTAAAATTTATATATTAAGCAGTGTAATACTTAGTATGATTTTCAGCTAAAACTCTTGAATTTAAAAACGTTACATGACCGAAATTTTTTTGATTACTGAAATTTTGATGGGTAAATTACTTATGAACGTATTTTGACAAATGAATATATTATGTAACATAAGTTTTTGTAAATAGTACGACAGAGAAATAAAATATGTTGTTATTTCCTTATGCTATTATATATAAATATTATATGCTTATGCTATGCTATTATATAAAAAAAAATGTTAATTTCTCTCTCAAATGTAAAATGACCAATTGTAACATATGAGAGTGGTTCAAAAAGTACGTGTATTTGATGACAGATGACGTCATTAAGGTAAATTGTTGTAACCATTGGGTGCTGCCATGTGTTAAATGGAGCCGAAACAAATTTGACATTGATTCCTACACACAAACACACATAAATTGCCAGACTGAGTGGACATGTGTCGCGTCAGCTATTATATATATATATATATATATATATATATATATATATA
>BMAW01006101.1:22608-52222 GCA_019974015.1 Nephila pilipes | reverse complement strand
AACTCGTCAGTCTCCATTATGACACGCTATTCGGTTGACGAGCTGGGTTCGTTCATAACCATTGAAGGGTTAAATCTGTCGAGGTTCAAAGTCCTCCCGTTGGTGTGGTGTAAAAGTTAGAAGAGGTACATCTCAGGTGTCGTCCTGGTTGCTAGACCGAGGTTCAAAATTACGAGGTCTGGCTTGCCTATTTATGGTGAGTGCGGGGGTGATTGCTTCCCGGGGGGCGGTTTGTAGCTCTAAGCCCTTTGGGTAAGCTCGGTTCCCTTGGACATTCTGCCAATACTCCTTGTGTCACTTTTAGTGCGACGTTTATAAAACCAATCAATCAATAAAATGTAACACTGTCGATACTCGAAAAGTAGGAATTGCTAAATTCGCATCAGATTTTCCTTTGAAGAGCCTCTTCCATGGCGGAATGGTAAACATAAAATGTTTCGGGGTTCGTCACGTGCTGACGTATACAGGGAACTTTCTAATAACGCCATGATGCATTTGTTGCCGTTTGTTAATACAAAACTTGTAGAACAGAATTTTTTTCCCGTATACTTTTATAAAAAATAAATATAGATGCAAATTAAACACAGCTCCAGTTTTGAGATAGTATTTACCTTCTTTAGAACGGAATTTTTTAAAATGTTATGATACAAATCAGTCCTAAATATCCCATTAATTTTTTTTCCGAATAATGTTTTAAATTGTTTACGTATTTCAAAAATAAAAAAAAGAACTTTACGATGAAAAAAAAAACAGATTATTTAAATCAACGCAACGTACCTCTTTTTCAGAAATGTTTTCAGGATTTGTAATAGGTGAAACAAATTGTGCCTAGGAGATAGAGGAGATTGAGACAGAGGTTGGCTAGAAGATATTTGGTTGGGTATGCGAAAAGAAACCGTACCAGCTAGGGGGTACGGGAACTGAAAAAAGGCGGGGAAACCGCTGACTAAACATATTCCATTGTTTTCTTATGCAAGATATTTTGATAGCAATAAAGAAAGTAATTATCAAAATTACACCAATTTACAATGGATGTGCGTGTCCATGATGCTGCAGAGAGCCTATTACGAGAGTAATTTAACAAAAAAGAAAATATTTTTTTCAAGATAATTATTTTACTACTTGATGTACAAAGCTCCCAGTAATTTTCTATTTAATCTCTACTCTTTTGAATCTCTCTCCATAATAGAGTATTGATTACGATGCGTTATTTAATACTATCATCATGCTAATGATTTGTTTGGTTCCACTATTTTAATTGAGGGATCCGCAGAAAAAGAAAAATTTCACATGTTGACATAACACATCAATCAATAACTCCCGAGACTAACATTGAAAACAACATTTTTTTTGCAAAAATTTTTTTTATTCATCAGCATAACACCTTTTGTTAATCACCTTTTAGGGTGATACAATCGTTCCAACGCTTTTCCAATTTTTTTTCTTTTTTTCGCAAGAAATCTTTTTTGTTGCGAGTAAATAGCGATAAACAGCTTTCTGAATCATCGACTCGTTGCTGTTTTTGTTCCATCGAAAGCAATCGCGGCACCCACTTGGAAAAAACCTTTTTCATGCTCAATTTTTCATGAAGGATAGTAAATACACTTCCATATGATATCTGTGTCATCTCAGCAATCTCACGGAGCTTCACTTTACGATCTTTCATTATAATTTTTGTCACTTCACTCACATTTTCCGGTGTAACGGCTTCCACAGGTCTACCCGAGCGTTCCGCGTCATTTGTGTCGGTACGACCACGTTTAAACTCGGCAAACCACCGACAAATCGTTGCTTTTGATGGACAAGAGTCCGGGTAACATTTTTCAATCCATTGTTTCGCTTGCACGGTGTTTTTACCCATTAAAAACAATGTTTTATCAGAACACGAAACTCGGTTTTTTCCATTTTTTAAACAAACTACAAAACGACTTTACTCCAACCTCGATAACTCAGCTGTTTCTGGTCCGATCGACTTAAAATTTTGACACGTTTCAAGCAAAGGTTAGTACTCTAGAAAGACTTGGTTACTGGTTTACTACGAGCGCCATCTCTGGGTTAGTCTCGGGAGTTATTGATTGATGTGTTACTTGATGATTTAACTCAAAAAGCTAAGATATTTAATTTCTTTTGAATTTTCATGAGGTTCAGTATATGAGTGATTTTGTATTATGCGCTCGTGTCCTTTATAATGACCACGGTAACCTAGAGGTCATAATCACGAACTTGTGGCTGGCGGTTTTCGTCGAGTACTGGGTTTGAGCCCTGATACCGCTAATAACACGCCGTGTATTGACCTGATGGACATTAAATCAGGCAAAGGTTCCAAGTTCTTCTGTGGACATGGTGTGGTAGTTCGGAAAGGGATATGTCAGCTCTGGTGTCGTCCTTGACACTTGACTGAGGTACAAAATTACGAGGTCTGCCGCCAATTCCCCTAGTGCAGCTTTTCCGTGCAACGTTTATAGAAAATTCCATATGTCATTTTTACTTACAAATTTAAGAGTTATTCATTTTTTTCTACACATATTTCGATTGCTGTTACTGATTTAAATTTTTTAAAAAGGATATTTTCATGAGATTTTTACTCGCATTTAAATATATAAAAAAAAAACGAGGTTTTGAATTAAATCTTTGCCTTATTGAAAAAAAAATTTTTTTTGGAACTTTCAGGTGCAATTTCTTTTTAAAAATAATGTTCGAAATGTTTTTTTTTATTCATAAAATTTTAAAACAAATTATTAAACCAATAAAAAACTGTGTCTGATTGCTTTTATTATACAGTATAAAAAGAGCACTTTTATGATTTTCAAGTAAAATTTATAAACCGCAGAAAGCAATTTTAATAGAAAGAAATTCAATCTGAGAAAAATGAATGTAATAAAAATGATGAAAATTATTAACTTGAATTAAAATAGACGAAACTAAAAAATAGTCTAATTTTAATAACCTTTTTGCTTATGGTAATTAATAGTTTTTTTTTTTTTTTAAAATTAAAAAAAAAAAAAAAAAAAGTTATTTTCTCGAACTATTTTGTCAAATTGGTTACTTTTCTTCATAAATCTTTTAAAAAATCATTTATTAATTTAATTTCCTGTATATGAAATGGAGAAACATTACAAAAGAAGAAGAAGGCTGAAAAGGTTTTGACGATGAACGGTATTACTAAAGCTAGTTATTGTAGCCAATGTGCTGCCATCTGTTCAATAGCGTCAAAAAAATATGATAATGATTCATTGGTTAGTTATTTGCTGCTAAATCAAAATTTGGTTGATGCTGCGATTGTGATGTAGTTCCTTGATTATTAGGGAGATCGGAAAGTTATGTCGTTTTTCTACATTAAATTCAAACAGGTAAATTTTTACCAAGTTTTTATTTTTAATCAATGATGTAATCATTCTCGTTATCAACAACCTTTTACCATGTATTGTGCAAATTCTCATTGCCGGATAGATAACAATGAATCGGTTTTTGAGCAAAATATCTGAAGATAGCATTTTGGACATCAACCAAAATTTCAAATTTTTTATTACTTAGAAAACATTGTAGCGATCCGAATAAATGGAAAATCGATGGAGCAATATCGGGCGAGTACGGTGGGTGAAGCAATACTTCCTATCCTAATTTATTAATTTTTCCAGGGTTCGTCTTGCGCAGAGATGTTTTGCATTATCGTGTTACAGAATAAGATCTTTTCTGTTGATAATAGCTGGGCATATTTCAATTAAAGATTCATTTATTGATCCAATTGCTCACAGTTTGTCCAGGTTTCGGCGCTTTAAAAGGAACGGTCTCTCTAATACTTCACCAAACATACCTCTGGTGTGTAAACTTAGTTTATCTGTACTTCTTGGCAATTCATCCGGAGAGAGACATTGTCTTTTGCGTTTTGGATTATCACAAATGACCCATTTTTTCTCTCCAGTAATTAAGCGATCAAAACACACTTCTGTATTGTGCCGCTGAAGCAATAAGTTGCATGTGGTGGATCGGTTAGCTTGGTTTTCTTCTGATAGATTGTACGGGACCCCTGTTCTGCTTTCTTTACCAATCTGCTACAAATCTTGGAGGGTCGACCAAGGTTGATTAAGAGTGTTTGACAGTTGCTCAATTGTCTGACTCGGATTTGCTTCCACTTCCGCCCTTAACATGTCATTGTCTAAGGCTGTTGGTCTTCCTGATCGTTACTAATCGGAGAGATCGAAATTACTGTATTTGAACTTAACAAAACACCTTGGGCATTTACGAACGTCTAATGAGTTTGGATAATTATCGTAAATGTTTTGGGTAGCACCCGTAGCGTTACTACCCTTGTGAAATCAAAGGCATACAATGCCAGATATGTACCTCTTCTGATATTTGGCTGGTCATTTCCTCTAAAGTTGCAAAAAAAAAATTAAGATTTAATTATTTACGAGTAAACAAGCCATTCTGACCTTAATATGTCTTTGACACGACTTTGAAGTTCACAATGAGTTGATAAATGACTAACAAATATCGGCACACGCAGAAACAACATTACTTTCCGGTCCCCCTATTATTTAACTCTATAACTATCTCAAATTCTAATTAAATAGTCAATAAGTTCAAAACTCCAATTTAGGATACCTAAGAGCAAAACAAAACACTTTATTAACTACCAAAAAAAAAATACGAGCGTGTGCAGGTCACTCTCTCCAGAATATTTTTTAACTCGGTCAATCTTAGTTTATATTCTAATAACAAAATTTTAACTTGCCAAATCCCTCGTTCCGATTCAAACACTTCTTAATTATAGCTAATTCAAATTTCATTATTTTAATTAGGTTTAGTTTAGTTTTTATTAACGTCGCGCTAGAAGCAACACGAGGGTTATTGGCAGAATACCCAAGGGGACCGAGCTCACCCATAGGGTTTAGAGCTGCAAACCGGACCCCCGGGAAACAATCACCCCCGCACTCAGTATTTATTGACAAAATAACATAAGATTTACATAATTTTGAAATAAAGGTTAAACAAAATGTACAAGGTATTTGCACAACAAAAAATATACATAACAGAAACACAAGAAACAGTTGAAATTTTCTTACAGAAATAAGATGCACAACAGGTTAAATAGCACAATACAAAAACGTCCACAAACTCGTAAACAAAAATGAAGTATTAGGCAAAGGTGTGAACATATATACAAGACATACAATTATAGCTACATGGTAAGGGATGATAAAAATATTGAGAAATATAATAAAAGTTTGAAACAATTAATAAATTTGTTGGGTAATTTTACGAGCCGTAAGTATACAGGATTTAAGCTTAGAATGTAAGTAGGGATTTTCACACACGGACCTCAGCCAAATAGGTTTCGCTTCAACAACAGGACATTTTAAATGAAAATCTCTTGCTATTGGTGACGGACCTCGTAATTTTGAACCACGGCCAAGTGATGAGGACGACATCTGAGCTGGCACCCCCCTCTCCTAACATCCACACCACGCCAACGGGAGGACTTTGGGCCCCGAACAGATTTAACGTGCATCAACCCCGGCTACACGGCGGGTCTTTGGCGGCCAAGGATCGAACCCGTGACTGAGCGAAAACCGCCGACCGCTAGTCCACGACCTTGACCACTAGGCTACCGCGGCCTTTATTTTAACTAGGAGTCGCTTTAATCCAAAGTCGCTTAAATGACGAATATAAATGAAAATAGTTTATATCACTATCTCTAAATCAAATCACTATACTTCTCATCTTCGTCTAATTTACCTAATCATGTTTCATTTTGGCCGGGAAGAAAAGTGTAATTTTATGCGATTCCAGTAACCAAAAAATTTCTGAGGTTAGTGAAGAGAAAATCACGAATAGCCCTAACGTCACACGATTAGTTGTTCTTTTGCGTCGAGTTGCTGCCGCTAATGAGACTCGGACTCATCATTTTACAACAGGAACAAAACAATAATCAAAACTATGAGTCGCTTCCAATGAATCTGCTTCAAAGAAAGCGAAACGTCTCATAAGTTGGAAAAGCTATGGCGACGATTTTGTGAAATGTGAAAGGTGTCATACTCATAGAATACGGAAAACCTATCACTGGACAATACTACAATGAGTTACCCCATTCTCATCCCAAACACTGGAACTTTTTGAACTACTTTTGTAAGTGTAACTTCTCAACTTTAAGGTGGCCGTGGACTCGCCGCCAGGATTGTTTTCGCCGAGTTGTGAGTTCGAGCCCCGATGCCACTAAAGATCCTCTGTGTAGTCCTCTTAGGACTTGGACCAGACTTACATTAAATCTGGTCCAAATCCTCACATTATTGTGCTGTGGAAGTTTGGGGAAAGAGCTACTATCACTGGTGTCATCCTCGTCGTTTGATAGAGGTTCAAAATTACGAGGTCAACACAAACAATCAATCAAATCAAATTCAGAACTTTTGGAGTATTTTTTTGTTCTAAAACTTATTTTACCTTTCAACAGGATCTATGTGGATGCTGTTATCAACCACATGACGGGTCACATCGGGGCAGGTCATGGTACCGGCGGCAGTTACTTTGATCCTTCCGTCCCCAAATATGATGGCGTTCCGTACGGACCCGACAATTTCAACAAAGGTGACAAATGTCCCACTACATCTGGAGACATCGAAAATTACAACGACAAAATTCAGGTATGGTATCAGAATCTTGCGACTGCGTTTAAAATCAATATTCATGAAAGCTTTTTCACTGAATTTGTATTCATTGCTTCCTTGATTTTAAATAACCCAGGAACAATCGACGGGGTTGCATACCTCTTCATTATTACGATAGAGTTTTCTGTGTGTGTTTTCCCGTAGCATAAATCCTTTTACCAATTTATTTATAGATGATAAATTCCAGATAATTAGAGCTTCGTGTTTGAATGATTGAAAATATAGTCAACAAATGTCCCACTACATTAAAATTACATTAAATAATTAAAAAATTTCATTATTTGATATGTGCGAGTATTTTCGACAAATATTTCATTTTCTTTTGTTTCATTCTTACAATATTTATATATTTCTACAATTTTCTGGAAGCCGTAACTAGAGACATATTAATCGCCCAATATATTTGTAACATCCTTTCTTCATTATTTAATTCTACTGTAATTGTCCCATTTATTTCAATATAGTCGATAAATACTAGATTCCAATTTGAGATATGTAAGAACAAGATAAAATATATTTCGTTTATCACTGAAAGATAGATAATATATATATATATATCTCAAATTCCACTTAATTCGTCAGTTCTCAATTAGGATCAACTAATTAAGTCTTAGCTTATTAATTCACTCGTTCTGATTCAATCACTTCACACAAACAGTCAATTTTTATCTTAATATTTCAGCTAAGATTGGCTTCATTTCAATAGATTAACTTAGATTTTTTTTAAATATAACTTACAAATGTTTATCAGCCTGACATTATCTTTTATCTCTTTTCATTTTCCTTTATGTTCTATTTCATTTAGGTATCGCTATCTCTAATTGATTTCACTTCACTTCTATCCTCAATTAATTACCTAATGATATCATTTCGATTGGGACGAAATTGTAAATTTTTGCACTTCAAATTGCTGTAAAGTCTCCGGCTATACGGATTTGTTTACAGAAGTGAGAGGCTCTGCATTCGTAATAGAAGGCTTTACGCTAAACAGCAGTTGGTTGCTGTCGTTTTGCGCATGCGTACTTCTTCTGTTGCAGCGTCAGTCTCGTTTATGAATAGCCACATCTCGTATTACTTCCAAGGAGCGGACGTTATTATTTTTTTATTTTGTTTTTGCAGGTAGCGAAATCAGTCACATATTGCACTATACTTTTAATATTGATAATAAGTTTCATTTCTTTAATTTGTTATGAAATATTTTTTTTTTAAATTATATTTGTTCCTTAGAAATTGTCAAGCATTTTATAAATCGCTGCTGTGTGAGATTGTTATATACAGTTTCAAATTTTTCTGATTTGGGAGTACGTCACAAATATTTTCTTACAAATATCTCAGTATAAGGTTGGAGGGATTTGGGGAAAATTGGCCAAAATATGACGTCAGTTTAATTCAATTAAATGTTTTTTTTTTTTAAACTGTTCCAGATTTTTAGAATATGAAGAATGTACCGACACTTCGGATTGAATAAAATAGAATCTTTTTCCCTTTTACATATTTATTTTAATGTGTGTGTTATCCTCATTAGAGTTTGGATATCAAACATTCATATTGTTAATTATTCAAAAATGTCTGAAAAACGTTTTCAGACATTTTTGAATAATTTCCTAAGTGCACTGTTTCTTAAACATCTTTAAGAGAAGTTGCATTGCTGAAAGCAGTATAATTTGTTCTTAAAAACTGATATTCCTTTTTTCTCTCTATTTTTATACAAATGCATGGTGCCAGACGTGTTTTTAAGTAAATACCGTTTTTAAATATGGCAGCTATAATGCCACTATAGACATTTCACACAAGTGCATTGAGCACCCACATCTGTAGACTAGTCACAAAGGCGGCCAGCACAGAAACATTCGTCTTTGTTTACGTTTGTTTGGGCACATTCAAAATGCCTCACTCAATTCAAAATGTCACCGATTAGGAAATACGCACTGTGATTCATTTTCTGCATGCGAAAGGCTGGAAAGCTGCTGAAATTCATCAGCAAATCAATAAAGTGTGTGGACAGGTGACTCATGTAACACCGGAAAATAAAACAGCGACAAATGGAATGGAGGTATTCAACATTACACAAAAAGTGAAGCTCAAGCAAGCACATGAAATCACCTGCATTATGTTTTAGGATAAGTAGGGGGGTATTGTTTGAGGAATTTTTACCCCGGTGTGACTCAATAAATTCCGAGACATAGTGCGACACCTTGACTGAATTGCGTCATGCAAACCCAAATAAAAGGAGTGACATGCTCAGTTCAGGGATTATTTGCTGCTTAATAATGCCCGTCCACACGTGGCTCTTCAAACCTAAGATCGCCTCATATGGCTAGGTTTCGCTCTGATCTGGTACCCAATGACTATCACTTGTTCCTTCACTTGAAAAAGCATTCGGGCCGTCAGCGCGATGATCACGATGAGGATAACGTCAAAACGGTCATGGTAACCTTATTAATCCATCAGGTGGCAGATTTCTATGAGGTCTGAAATCCAGATGCTGGTTGCTCGATATAATGCCTTAATAGTGGAGATAATTATGTTGAATAGTAGATTAAGATATATACCTTCTTATAAAAATAAAATAGAAGAAAAAGTCGCTCTTGTTTTTTTTTTACAACGTTTTTCTGAATTTCACTTGGTGTGTGTGTGTGAGTGTGTGTGTCATCAAATTTTCGATCGTTAATTTAACCAACTTCCCATCAAGCTAGAGCTCTGAAATTTCGGGAATCGTTCGTACTCGCCTAACAATGCAATATTTAGACGTTTGCGACAAGTTTTAACTAATATTTCAATAATTTTAATAAGTCAAAATATTCTTTCCTCTAGGCGCTTTTAGGATTGAGGGAAAAATTTCTTTCCCCCTCTGGGAACACCGGGCACTCCCTACACCACATGACGCCTCGTAAAACTATTGTACTCACAAAGGGGAGATTCTATCTCCCTTTACTATCTCCGAGATAGTAAGGGTTGCTGACTTTTAGTCAATAATCATGAGCAAGAAAGAAAGTTTCCAATATTTGGCACCATGTCTTATCACAATAATTTTTTCTGAATTCTGGTTCCCATTTTTTTTTTTAATAGAATGGCTTACAAACTTTCAAATGCATGTTTTGATTTTATGAGTATTATGAATTTTTTAATACGCTCACAAATGTCTCTTTTTTAAGTAAATTTTAAAGTTAAAAATAACCAACAGTTTTAACTAATATTTCAATAATTTTCTTTAATAAACTTTGCCACCATATAAAAACGTTGTTTTTAAAAACGTTGGTTTTTATATCGAATTATTTAATATCGAAATGGTACTTAAAAATCACGTTAATAGTTAAATTTGATGCATAAATAAGGAAGAAAAGTCGTCTGAAACACTTGTCAACTATATTATGCATTTTTCAAAGCATGCATAATATAGTTGACAAGTGTTAAGAACTTGTATGAACAATTAAATGATGATCTTGCTTTTGATATAGGTTCGTAACTGTCGTTTGTCTGGATTGGCCGATCTCGATCTGGGCCAAGAGTATGTACGCAACAAAATTGCCGAGTATATGAACAAAGTGATCGACATGGGAGTGGCCGGTTTCAGAGTGGACGCTGCCAAGCATATGTGGCCAGGCGACCTGTCCGCCATCTACGGGAGACTGCACAACCTGAAGGCAGATGTGTTTGGAGACGGAAAGAAGCCCTTGATTTACCAAGAAGTCATCGATTTGGGAGGCGAAGCCATCAAGTCAGATGAATATGTTACTTTTGGACGAGTGACTGAGTTCAGATACGGAATGAATTTGGGTAATAATCTTTAAAAAAATTTAATGATTCCATTGAATTGTCAATATTAGAGATAGTTTAATTTTTCAAGAATTACACTGCCGCACTTACGCCAGGACTCCACCGAAAAGCATATTTGAAGCAACCCTTCAATTCCTAACATCGGAGAGTTTAAAGCGTTTTCATTAAGAAGTAGGTTAGGTGTGATACAATTTTTTTTACAATGTGAGAAAAGGTAATAGTTAAAAGAGCAAATATTTAATTCTTCGTAAAAGAAACAGGGATTTTTTTTTCTCGATAGAGCAACTTTAGGATTCAGCGATTGTAACGATGTAAACTAAAAATCCCAATTACTTGCAAATAAATTGAACATTTTCATTTTCTGAAGAAGCAATAAAGTTTCATGCTATTGCCTCTTTTTTGACACATTCTTAAGAGATTTTTAACAAATATAATAACGAATGAATACAATAAAGAAGTAGCTTTAGTTAATCCATTAAATAAGCAATTTTGAACTTTCTTTCGGATAAATTTCTTGAATCAAATTATTCGACTGATTATCAACAATCTTCAGAGATGTCAACAGTTCTTTTCAGATATAATAATCATAACCGTAATGAAATCTGAGACATTTCTAAATTTATATATCAGCATTTATTATAAGTTATTGAATTATTTTTGGCAAGTTATTCAACCTATTATCAGTAATTTGCAGAAACGACCACGATTTATTTCAAACTCAGTTAGAATCGGATTAAAATGTGAAACATCTCTAATTTCATTACGTCAATATTTAACACATCGATCAATAACTCCAAAGACTAACCCAGAGATGGCGCTCGTAGTAAACCAGTAACCAGGTCTTTCTAGAGTACTAACCTTTGCTTGAAACGTGTCAAAATTTTAAGTCGATCGGACCAGGAAAAAGGTTTTTTGAAGTGAAGTGAAAAAGGTTTTTTCCAAGTGGGTGCCGCGATTGCTTTCGATGGAACAAAAACAGCAACGAGTCAATGATTCAGAAAGCTGTTTATCGCTATTTACTCGCAACAAAAAAGATTTCTATGAAAAAAAAAAAAAAAAGAAAGAAAAAAAAACAAAATTTGGGGGAAACAAAACAAAAAAAAAAAAAGATTTGGAGTTGTTGGAACGTTTAGATCTACCAAAGGATGATTAACAAAGGTGTCTATGTTGATCGAAAAAAGATTTTGCAAAAAAATGTTGTTTTCAATTTTAGACTCGGGAGTTATTGATCGATGTGTTATTTGTATTGGAGTATTTATTTCATATGACACAGTTACCTTCATAACGAGTTCGACAAAAATATAACTAATCTTATGCCATACTTAGAAATTAACGAGCAAACTTCTCATTAATCAAAAACCTTTCCTTTCCAGGCAACGTGATCAGAAAAAATGACAATCAGAAACTGAAATACCTTCGCAATTTCGGTGAGGGATGGGCCTTCCAATCGGGAAATAATGCTCTGGCCTTCGTCGATAACCATGACAACCAGAGAGGCCATGGAGCCGGTGGTTATGGCAGTATTCTGACCCACAGACAGTCTCGCATGTACAAGATGGCTGTAACCTTCATGTTGGCCTGGCCGTATGGTCTTACCAGAGTTATGAGTAGTTTCACCTGGCCCGAGCACATTGTCAATGGGAAGGATGTGAATGATTGGGTGGGGCCACCACAAGATGATAATTATAACATCAAATCGGTGAAGAAGAATTCAGATATGACATGCGGTGATGGTTGGGTATGCGAACACAGGTGAGTTTTTCGTTTCTGATTTTCATGATTAAAAACAAATCTTTAATGTGTCAAATTCTTGTCTTGGTTATTGAATATCCCATTAAGGTAATTTTTTGACCTGTTGACTTTGACTCGTTCATAAAATAACATTAATATTTCTCGATGTTGTAGAAACGGTTGGTTTCCGATGTGGGAACCTTTGGGTTTCAATATATAGGAGACCACTGAGCTTCAATTAATGCCAGCGCTATGACGAAGGGTCGTGTTGGTTTAGTAAATGACATTCGTTTGAGTAACAGTATTTTATTAAATTCCTACTATTAGTTCACACTCTCCCTATATATATATCTTATTCAAATTTTCAATCGTTAATAAAATACTTTTTATTCATCCACTCAAGTTCAAATACATTTTTTTAAACTTGTAGTGCATGACACTTGATGTTAATACAGTTTTTTCAAATATTAGTTAAATTTAATTGGTGAAAATGCAGTTTAGCCCACCACTTGGTACGATTTCAAAAATTACCTAACTATGCGAATTTTTTTTGCGAATGTTAAGTCCACGAAGTGGACCAGGGTAGCTATATTTGGCACAATACCGCCAAATAATTCCTATTGCCAAGGATGGTTGGGCTAAACTGCATTCCAACCATTTAATTTACCGGATAAATTAAGAAACAAGCCAATGCTTCTACTGTATCATTTGTCTTGCAATGGCAAATTTGGTAGAGCGTCGGCGTAGAATCTTCATGCCTTCGAATCGAATCTCGTCGAAGCATAATTTTTTTTTATTTGATTTTCAAATAATTAATTTTGGTTTTATATGGGAGAAAAAATTTCTCTTATATAAGATATTCAGGAAGAAATAAATGTAGGAATAAATACCGTCAGTGACGAAGCTTGTAGATAGCTGGAAAAAAATTTCTTTTGCCACTTAATACTGTGATTCTGTCATATGTATATACATATTTATATTAATTGTAATTACTTAATAAAAAGTAACTAAAATAGATTTTTTCTTTGTTGACCTAAGTAGGAATTGAATTTTAAAATTTTATTTTATATTACTCGTTACTTGAATTATGTGACACACGGACAACAATTACAGACATAATTCCAAAATAAACAAGAAAATAAAGGGAAGGCGTGTCACGAGATGTTCACTCTCAGGATCCTTGGCATTCATCGAGACGCTCCTTCTTGTTTCGTCTGGTCACTAGAGGGCGCCTCTTCTGCTTGAGCAGGCATAATACAGTTAATATAATAATGGCTGTTATAATGTTAATTTTCGTAATAAAAGTATTCTGCTTAATGCTATCGTCATGCTTGGAAATTGCAAAAAGAAAAAGATTAAAGAAATGTACCAACTGTTGCAGAGGTAATGACAGAATTGTATGGAAAAAAAGTCAGTCACCTTGAAGTAGAATTTATCACCATTTGTAGTAATACTGTCGTAGATAAATCGATAGAATATCATTTTTTTTTATCCTTTGGATGCCTTCAACATTATAAGAGAGGAACAAAAGGAATTTTTTTTAAAAAGGGGGGCAATATCCCTAATGGGTTGAATAACTGTATATATTCTAGTAACGTACTTCATTATCGAGATTCACACAAAAAATATAAACGCTTTTTTAATTCAGTAACTCATTTATTTTAAGGACTGACCGTTTGTTATAGCATGACTTTTAAAAAGTTCAGAATGTTGTACAAGGGGGAAAAAATGAAGTTTTAAAAAAATTATTTCATGTTGAATAAAACTTCATTGAGCAGTTGTTTCAAACTTTGGCTTCCCTGCTCTTTTCTAAGATCTTTAATAACCTTCAGTTTGTATTATTCTTACGTGCAAGTAATTTTAATACTTTTACGGAGTATTATAAATTTTAAATTTAACAAATTTGGAATTCAGTAATATCTCTATAAATGTCACAAATATGCAGCCAGGATTAATACGAGAGTATTTCAAAAAGTACTTATATTTGAAGACAGATGGTATCATTATGGTAAATTATTGTTACCATTGGGTGCTGCCATCTGTTAAGTGGAACCGGAACAAAATTTACATTGATTCATAAAATTAGTTTTGATTTAATAGTCATTGGCTGCCAAATCATAATTTGATTGCTGTCGCATCGATTTGTCGACATCATTTTAGCATCAACATATCATCGACGGTGAGTCATGGATTCATCTTTATGCACCGGAAATCAAGCAACAATCAAAACGATGGGTTGCTTCCGGTGACTCTTTTCCAAAATAGACGATTAAGATCTCATCGGCCGGAAAAAAATATAATGAAGAAATTCTGAGATGCGAAAAGCGTCATGATACTGAATATGAGTAACTCAGGCAGCTGTCTAGAGAATCATTGACGCTTGCTAAAAACGAACCATTTTCGATGCTACCAGGGCCCTTTCTTAAAACTTCTCACGACTTATTGAATGACCCTCGTATATTTTTAATTAAATTTTACTCATTTGAAGAAAAGAGAATATACTGAGATGAACTACTTAATTTGATGTTCTACATATTTTGTTCTATATTTTTCAATCTTTAAAAGCTAACAATTAGACTGAACTCTGAAATATTGCTATACAAAACAAAAACTGTGACATACAGGACGAAATTTATTTGCTTTTTCACAGGTGGCGACAGATATTCAACATGGTCAAGTTCCGAAACGTCGTTTTATTTGACGGTGTCGCGAACTGGTGGGACAATGGGAACAACCAGATTGCTTTCAGTCGAGGCAACAAAGGTTTCTTTGCCATGAACAATGACGACCATCAGCTGAACCAGTCTCTACAGACAGGACTTCCTGGAGGTACATATTGTGACGTTATTTCTGGTAACAAAGATGGAAACAGGTGCACTGGTCGTTCGGTTCAGGTGGGTGGTGACGGCAGAGCTCAGATACACATCGATAATTCTGCAGAAGATCCAATGATTGCTTTACATATTGAGGTAATATCATTTTACATTCTGTTCTCATAAGTAAGAAAAGTATTGATAACCTCTGATTTCATGCGTCAAGCTGTCGCATTAAAGAATCTGTAACTTTCTAAGTCTCCAATACAGCTCTCTTAACGAATTCAAACTTTAGTTAAAGAAATAATTTAAAATTCATACTTCATTTCGGTGTATTTTTATTTATTTATGAACAAATAACAACACCATATAATTAACTGCAAGAAATAAGTTTCAAAATCGATTCTGAATCTGCAAATGTGTTCTGGTTTGATGTTATAATACAGGGATATTCAAAACGAATAATCGGATTTCAGAATTCCATATTTTCATAAACAAACTACACAGAATGATAAGTAATACATGAATGCAAAGTGAAGATATGGAAGTTGTTTTACACGTGTTCAATATAATTTCCTTTAATTATACGCATCATGTCGATTCGATACCTAAATTCCTGCCAAATACGTTGTAAAGTGTCAGTGGATATTGATTGTATGTTACAGTAGCAGAAATCCATTGTTTAAGTTCCAATGAATTTGCAGACTAGGAGCACATATACTATATCTTTGACAAACCATCCAAAAAAGAAATCATATTGGGCTGTTATATCAGATGACTTAGGGGGTCAGACGTGTAATAAAAAGTCATCCAATTCACTGCGACTGATCCCATTGCGATGCTGCTCCGTGAAAGCTTCTAAAAGAATTTTCGTGAAATAGCTTCACGGAAAACACGAGAAGGCTATCTATTTTTCACAATATGAAACTTCGATATTTTTTCTTTGCATTCATGTATTATTTATCATTCTGTATTGTTTATTTTTGAAAATATTGAATTTAAAAAGTATGATGATACGTTTTGAATGACCCTGTGTTTGCACAGTCACATATATATATATGTATTTCTAAATTTAAGCAATGTTTTTATTATACTAGAGCCGTAGATTGAAAAAATTTCAAAATTAACGCAGAGATAGTTGTATTTTCAAAGAAAAACTGTGCTTTTTTTTTAAAGTGCATCTAAATGAATTTTTTTGACGATGATGAAAGACAACAACAAATAAATTGAGCTAATTAATATAGAAATTCGTTATTTAGGGCTAGGCTAGTATATGATTGAAATTTCTAAAGAAGCTAATAAACTATGAGAGCTAAAGATAGAATTAAGTTTCTTCATTTTTTCATAATCCCCGCTCCACATCCAAATGTAATGCTTGTTATCTATTCACTAAATTCTTAGTTACACTATTACAACTCTCAATTACATTATTACATAACGCCTTAAAATGTGAACAATATACGAAAAAGAACGTAAGAACAAAAAAAAAGTTCGCATTGACAAATATAATATAATGTTAATAATAAGCATATTTAACAAAAACAAATCTCAAATAATACTGTTAAATTATTAAATCAATTTAATTACCATTTATCAGAATATATTCAAATGATGGAATACCACAAATAAAGGTCATGATTATTCAATATACATTTTTAACTGTAACCTTCCAGTCATTTACCTACTTTAGATAAGGACCTGACTTATGACCCCCTTTCCCACCCTAATCTATTCATTATCACATGAGGTTTACATCCTTTGGTCCCTTCAGGAGGTTTCTTTAGGTAGGTACTGGAATCGGAACCCCGTGCACCTAAGTGATATTTTTCTTTCCCATGGTGTTTACTGTCTTTGGCAAACACGGAGGATGCGCCTCTGGGATACCTTAGCAATCTTTCTTTACTTTCGGCCTTCCTTCTTGTTAACCAATTTTATTCTCAAAATAAATTAATGTATGTGTTTGGGGTAGGGGCAGGTTTTGTTCACAACTACAGTTCTTTCCAACCATAAAAACCAACCAACTAGTGGCCAGTGATGTTTCAGCTGAACCGTGTGTTTGAATCTTGATTCCATCGAAAAATCTTCCCGTGAAGGAGCTGATATGAGTTAATTTTGTCGAGGCAAAAAATTTCTCATAATTGTATGACACGGATGTGGAGTTTCGAGTTGTATCAACCTCGTCATCGAACCATGATTCATAATTGCGAGGCGTTTTTTTTTTTGGCTGTCGTGTGTTGGAACTTCGAAATGTACTACGCGAGAGTTCATTATACTCATATCAAACGCGTAACAACTGCATTAATTTATATCCCCCTTGAAACTTAATTTTTTTCAAAAGTCAAACAAATTTCCTTCCACGCCCTTTTTCCTTACCAACAGTCCTTTTAAACAATAGTAATTCTGCTCTAGCTCAGTGCCAACCAATAGTAATTCAGCTTATTCTCACTTCAAATCCATCAAGCGTTTGTTCATTTTTGATGACACATTCGACCAGTTCCATCCCATCCCTACTGTTTTCCCTTGCAACAGCTGTAATCTTGACCGCTACTGGAGTGCTGGCTACTGCAGTGGTTTTAGGAAATAGGTTTTCTTCCTTTCTCTCCTCCCTTCTCCCTTCAGGAAAGGTCCTTTTTTAAAACGTTTTTCTGAATTTCACCTGGTGTGTTTGTGTGTGTGAGTGTGTGTGTCATCAAATTTTCGATCGTTAATTTAACCAACTTCCCATCAAGCTAGAGCTTTGAAATTTTGGGAATCGTTCGTACTCGCCTAACAATGCAATATTTATACGTTTGCGACAAGTTTTAACTAATATTTCAATAACTTTAACAAGTCAAAATATTCCCTCCTCTCGGCTCTTTTTGGATTGAGGAAAAAATTTCTTTTCCCCTCTGGGAACACCGGGCACTCCCCACGCCGCATGATGTATCGTAAAACTTTTGTACTCACAAAGGAGAGATACTATCTCCACTTTACTATCTCCGAGATAGTAAGGGTTGCTGACTTTTAGTCAGTAATCATTCGCAAGAAAAAAAGTTTCCAATATTTGGCGCCATGTCTTATCACAACAATTTTTTCTGAACTCTGGTTCCCATTTTTTTTTTTAATAGAATGACTTACAAACTTTCTAATGCATGTTTTGATTTTATGAGTATTATGAATTTTTTAATACGCTTACAAATGTCTTTTTTTTATGTAAATTTTAAAGTTAAAAATAACTAACAGTTTTAACTAATATTTCAATAATTTTCTCTAATAAATTTTGCCACCATATAAAAACGTTGTTTTTAAAAACGTTGGTTTTTATATCGAATTATTTGCCTTCTGCTGTGCTCTGCTCCGTGCTTCGGCACAATGGAATCTGTCAGTTTTCCCTTCTTAAAGGTTTGAAATGAAACAAGAGTAAAACGCCTGCCCAGGCTGGTACTCGAAGAATTATTTGATTGTTGTTGTCATTATAATAACAAATCAACTGTAATCGCGAACTTAACATAAGAAAATCATTAGCGTGTGAGTAATGGGAGAGTTTAAAGGCGCAAGCGTGAGACATGGCCATGCTGAGCCAAACTAAGTAAATCTAGGCTTGAGAACACTTGAAGACAAACGAGTGCCTGCTAGTATTTTAATGTCACAATAGCCAAATGGGACCATGCTGCTCCGAAAACCTGTGATCTATACGTGTGAAAGAATCGGAAAAAGAAAAATTGATTGATAAGAGGAAGGGTCGAAAGTAGAGAAGGATCGCTAGGGTAACCAGGGAGGGCATCACCCATGTTTACCAAAGACAGTAAACCTCATGGGAAAGAAAAATGTCACTAGGCTGCCTCCGAGTCATGATGCCTGTACCTATCTAAATAAAGGCACGCTCCTAAGGTCACCTGATATAATCCCCAGGGACAGGGTACCCGTCTATACTCCCAGACACTGGGTACTCATTTTAGTTGCCTCCTATGACATGCATAAGCTACAGTGGAACTATTCTTTCACGCCCAGTCACCATACGCATGGAACAGCTTGTTCAAACAAAATCCTTTCAACCGTGAAACCAACCAACTAGTGGCCGGCTATGCTTCAGTCCAGTCGCGTGTTTAAATCCTGATTCCGTTAATGAACCTTCGGTAGAGGAACTGATATACGTTAAATTTGTATTGGCGAAAAAGTTCTCATAATAGTATGGTGGGGATGCGGAGTTTCGAGTGGTGTGACCTCATCTTTTGACCATAATTCAGAGCTGTGAGGCGTATTCGCTGTCATTTGTTGAACTTCGTTTTGGGTTGAAACTTATAACACAAATCAACCGCAGCTGCGAATTGATCGTAAGAAAATCATTCTTGATATGAATAATTATAATATTTGTTGTAAATATAGTCGATGGATCTCCGATTATTTAAAAATTACAACTCTGTTAAAAAAAGATATTTCTTAAAGAGAAATAATTATAATAAATTAATTTTGGGAATATTTTTCAGGGTTTATCTTGTACCCTTATCAATGTTTTTTATATTAAACTAATTATTTACAAGCATGGATGAAACTTTCTTGGGGACATATTTTGGCACTTTTCTATTTCGCCGGCGAAAATCTTGCCGAGTAAATTGTATTGGTGACTTCATACAGTATACATATAAAAAAATGTATTTATTTTGGCGTCGGTTGTATCGTTTTCGGCTACTTTATCGCCTGAGTCGAGAAAATGGAAAAGTACCCATATTTTTAATGATTGTGCAATTATTTCATAATAAAAAAAATAGTTTTCTAAAAACATTAATTAATGACTTTTTATGATAATGCATTTAATTTTGAAGTCAAAGTGCATATTTTAGAAGTTCCAACTTATTTCATAAAATATAAAATTACTGTTATATGGATTTCATTTACCAAAAATCGTGTAGTAATAAATGTTTCAACTTTTTTATAAGTTTTTCATTATATTAGAAGCTTCATTCACGTATTACTATCATTATATATGGCCTATCATATTTAAATATTTTCTACTTTGTATTTCAGGCAAAACTTTGAAACTCTTAGAATATTTGGAGCATTTTTCTTTATCCTTGAAACTAAATTAGTGCACAAGCAATGTATAGTTGTATATTCATAATCATAGATTGTAATATTGACATCTGTATATTCAGAATTGTATAATAAATGTATAATTGAATTATTCGAAATAAAATCATTTGAAATTGATTGACTATTTGATTCTTTAGCTATGAGTTACATTAACCCTTTCATTGCTCTGTGGTAATGGTTTCAAATAAATTTCAAATTTGATTTTAATGATTGAATTTATAATAATTATTTAAGGTAACAGTACATCTTTGAAAAAAAGATTTTTAATCAACGTAAATTTTGCATACAAATGCAATCATACAAATCCGTAATCAAGTAATATTAAAGCAGTTATAACTCAACTTCTAAACAAAATTCGCACAGAGATTTGTAAAGATAAAAGATTGAATTTTAATATAAAACCAAACTTGGAAAAAATCGATATCTTGACCAAAAATTGTGTTTTGAAGGTGTGAAAGAATTAAAAACTTAATATCATAAAATTAACAACTGCATTACTTTAAACATTTAAACACACCAGAAAGTTTATTAAAAGCTTTTTACAAATAATACACAAACGATAAAAATACTTGATTTTATAGTAAAATCAAATGTTTGAAAAAAGAATTAAAAACAGCGTAGAATAATATCTCAGCAAAACATCCCTTTCTACTTCAATATAAATTAACCAATCTCGGATCAAATTCTAGTACTACTTATGATTGGTCAGTAAGATTGATGCTCGTTAAATTAATAGTGACTAAAAATCCTCTCATTGACGTGGTGTAAAGATAAAGAGAGTGGGATACCTGCTCAGGCATCGTCCACGTCTTGGCTCAGAATTATGAGGTCCGTCATGAATAGCTCCCGTGTTGCTTCTAAGAGCAACACTAATAAATCACCGATCAATAAATTTGAAATTTGCACCTCACTTCTGTTTTGCAATTTTTGTTTACGCGTTCTGATTGATTCAAACAAAGTTTACTACCCCGTTTCCGTGATCTTTACAGTACTTTTTCATGATAGCTAATACCACACATTTCGGATACTCGATTGATTGTTTATTCGTTGCCCTTGAAAGCAATACGCTGATTTATGGCCTACTGGGCCATCCTCATAATTTTGAACCAATGTCAAGTAACGAGAATGACACTTGAACTGGTATCATCTCATACTTGAATTAGAATTATGTATTTTGAATATTGTATGAGAATTGAGATACAAGCAGTTTTCAAAAATATAATACCGATTATAAATTTTTCTTCAATTTAACCGATATCCCAGTTTTAGAAAAGGGACATATTTTTTGGAAGTCAACAGTTTATAGAGTTGCAAAACAGTTATTTGTGAACACCTTAATATTTTTAATTTTTAACTAAATTAAAACAAACATCTTGACAGAAATTGTTTTAGAGATCATTAAGAGAAATTTATTCTTTTAGATTAAACATTTAAACTTTTGATGAAGTTAAATGATAAGTTTAGATGTGTTTTTGCAAAATAAGTATTTGTATATTTCTTTAGTTTATAGTACGTTGAAATGATTATTAACAAAGTAGCTATAAATAATTGTTAACTTCGCATAGTTTTTGAAGTCTGATATTTTATCTACAATGTTCTTGAAGTAATTAAGAATGGCCTTTAGAACTATAGAGGTGGTCTCTAGACATAAAAAAATCAAATCATTGAGTCCCATAAAAATGGAAAATCATACCCAGAAATAGGAAAAGCTTTTAAATTACGATTTACAACAGTTGGATACATCGTGAGAAAGTAGGAAGAAATTGGATGTGTATCGAAAATATACCAGACCAGGATTTCCGAACAAATTAACAATAAGGGTACTTAAATTTGTTGTTCAAACAGTTTTAAAAATCCTTTGGGTTCATTTCAAAAAGTCGCTGAAGGCCTCGCAACATTTTCTAAAACCAGAATAACACCTCAGACCACAAGAATGTTCTTCACAATGCACATTTAAAAGGAAGAATCTTAAGGAAGAAGTCACTCATAAATGAAATAAACAGGTTAAACAAATTGGAATTGACTATGGCCTATAGAAATAAACCATTGGAATTTTATAAAACAGGGAATTTTTTCTGTTGAGAATAAGTTTCAAATTTTTTCTTTCCACCAAGCATTTGAAACACTGGGCGTAAAAATAAAACTGCTTTAAAGCCGAAACCTATTTTCTCAACTCCCAAGCATTGTGAGTGAAATATAGCTTGGGGCGCGCATGGCTTTTAGTAGCTGTCGAAACTTCGGGTTCTATTGACACTACAATGACAGTTTCAACATACATTGATGTGTATCGATGGTTATGTGAACGTATATTGAAGAGTGAATGGACATTGGACTTAAAGCAAATTTTTCGCATTCTGCAGTGGGATGCCTGCACAGGTATCGTCCACGTTTTGGCTGAGAATTATGAGGTAGATAGCTCCTTTAGATAGGTATCCGCCAATGCAGGATACCGATCCAAAATATATTGCTATGGTTGTAACAACCGGTTACCCCGGATGTTATCTTGTGCCATCACTAATATCTAATATTAAACAATATGACACCAATAATTACAGAACCACCAAAACCACTTTCAACGTTTATTAATATATATCCACTAAGACAATAATAATATAGCTCTCCAGGTCAAGTTTATTAACACTTTAATTCAACCCACCAATAATAATCTAACAGCTTCTTACCAACTGCAAGACTGAATCTGGAACAACTGCTGAAAACACTAGAACAATTCTCAATCCGAGTGGTTTACACTCGAACCTCAACTCTAATCCTTAAGTCAGCCTTTCAATACTATAGCATTTAGATTCCACCTCCTCTCATTACAACGCCTCTCTGGTCCTCCTTCTCCTCTCTTTCTCTACTCCTTCAGATGGAGTTTATATACTTCTTAATTTAACCGCTTCACTTCATTCCTAACTGCTTTGCATATTACATTCTTCATCACGTTTCATTTTTGGTTGGGCAAAGGTTGTTTAGCGAAAGCAATCAATCTCAATTGAAAGTCCCCAAGGTTAGTGAAGAGAAACCGCGAATAGCCCAATGTCACATGGTCACCAGGACATCGTTATTTTGCAATTCTCGAAGGTGATTACTTCACAGCCTCTAAACCTGAACCCAATAGAAAAATGTATCGATGCTATTGAATGAACTAATTTGGAAAAAAAAAATATCACAAATAAAAACAATTTTAAAAAAGTTCTCATTGAAGCATGGAATAACATAAACGAAACTACACTATATTTGTTAGTTAAAATATAAAAATCTGATTATTTTATTTTGCGTGTTTTTGTTTTTATGCTATTATAACACATTAATGTATTATAAATACATTAAATTAATGTATTACATGGTTGTTTAAATCTTTTAATTATTTTTATTATAGCTTAAGAAAATGAAGTGTATAAAAAGTTATTGCGCCTACTGTAATGTCATTTTTTTTTATAAACAAATTTAATATATTTTTAATCATTTGAATATCCATATATGTATTTCACTGATGTGTGACAAAAATGTTGGTCTTATTGGTTTTTAGTTTTGGGGAACGAACTAACAATATGAGAAGAAAAAAAAAAAATTATTATAAAATCTACAACGGATTTTTGTGTGTGTGTGTGATCACTTGTTTTTCTTTTGTAAAAGACACGTAAATTTTTCTATTAAATAATTCTACCTCGATTAAAAATAGCTATATGTGTAATAATAAAATATGAACAAAATTTTATAAAAATTAACAAGGAGTAATGTCATTATACCTTGTTGTGTGTAGGAACACGAGACGATATATTTTTCGACGTTTATAATATTAAGTGAATAAGCTACATTATAAAATAAGATTTTGTTACATTCAACATTTTGTTGTTTTCATCGCGTCGCGTGGATTCGAGCTCTGATGCCATTTTAATTCCACCGTGTTGTGGGATTTAAACACGTTAAAACTGGTAGAGTTCCCAAGATCCCCAGTGGGGTGGGGCGAAAGTTTGTAGAGGAAGATTCCTGCTCAGGTGTCATCCACTTGACCAAGGTTCAAAATTACGAGGTCTGTTGCCAGTAGCTCTCGTGTTGTTTCTAAGTGTGATGTTAATAAACAACCACAATCAAATCAATTCCAGATATTTTGGCCTGTTGTTACTCTATACTGGTGGTCAACAATGATGGCATTTTGGAGTAGGGCAAACTATTAAAATAACAAAAAGGAGAAAGGAGGGATGTAAGAGAAGTAGACACACACACACGCAAAAAATTTTAAAATTTAGGTACATAGGGGTAAATTTTCGACAATTTAGGGGTGAAGTTGGACAGAGAAGTAATAGTTTGTATCAAATTAATCCTGGTCTAATTTTAATACTGGAGCTTAATTTTGATTTTGAAATTTTGATAAACACTGTACAATATAACATTCATCAAGGGAATATTATAACACAAGCATTACAATTAAATAGTTATGTATTAAAATTATACATATATATATATATGTTACTATGCTAAATTATACATATATTACATATATGTATTAAAATGATAATTTCATTGAAAAGTATGGTATGTTTAAAATACAAGTAAAAGTACGAAAAATGATAACTATCTAAAATCTGACGAGTGATTTTATACAAGAGGCTTTGCTTTATACCTTATTATACTACAAAATAGGCAAGGAAAATTAAAAATACTTTTACTGATTACTAGTGATAAATAACGTTTAATTAGATTTTAAAGCAATACAATCAATTATAATAAGGGTTGGCAAGTTCTTTGGCTCGGGCTCTTTGTGAAAGCGATAGTTAGTTGTGGACCGCACTTTTTAAATGAATTCATTCAATTGATTTACTCTGCATTTCAGAAAAGTTATAAATTGCACCATAAAAATATGAAAATAATAATAATAATAATAATAAATAAATGAAATAAAATAGTGACAGTTTTATTTAATTTATTTTTTGCGCTAATTTCATATGATCTATAGCTGCAAGCACATTTGACTTTAGAATATTTAATTAAATAAGTGTACCCTACTATATTTTTCTACAATTGTTTCTGAATCACACATTTTTTACATTATTTGTAGAGATTTTCATCACAGCATGCAAGTTATTGTGTCTCAAAGAGCATATATATTTACTCTTGTTGATCCTCAAGCAAGAAAAACGTTGTTCCAAAATATGTAGATCCAAATATAAAGAATACTTTTCCAGAAAATTTCTTCATACATGATTATAAACGAAGGGCATTCCACAAAAATTAAGAGTTAATTTTTCTACATAGAGGTAACTCTCCGAAAATAAGAAAAAAATAAAAGGGCAGACGATTTTTACAAAATATTAACTGAACGTTTATAAATATTCTAAGCTAGACAGACGATTTTATTTTCCTATTTTAGTGCTTGTTTAAAGAACTGTTTTTATTTGCCCTACAGAAAGGGAGGTGAGTGACTCAGAGTTAAAAAATGAAAAGCGTCGTACCAAAAATTTTTGCTATCGTTTGAGCAAAGCAACTCCAAAACAGTCAAGTTAATAAAATAAACTTATAAAGGCAAATTTTTTGGTGAGTCTATGATTTTTAGATAGCATAGCGATTTCAAAAAAGGGCATTTCGCTGCAGATCAGGCTCCTAAGCCTGCCTTCCAGAAAGTGTCGTGAAGGATCGAATTATTACCCCTTTGTGACCAGTCTTGCACGAAAATTGGTGAATGTCATATGAGGAGATAGTGGCATCAACTAACATTTCGAAAACGTCGATATTTCGCATGCTACGCAACAATTTACAGCTTCGACATGTTTGTTTCAAGTGGGTCCCTCACTACCTTACTAAAGAACAAATGCAAATATGAATATCGCCAGTATTGCAAGTAAGAAAAAAATGCTTCAAAAGGATTTAAATTTCTTAAAGACTATAATGACAGGTGATGAAAGTGGAGTGCATCACTTTGGTCCCCTTACCAAGTCCGTAACAAGTGTAAGGAAACGCTATGATTCTCCACTTCCAAAAAAAAAAAAAATCAGAAAACCAAATCTGCCGGGAAGGTCATGATGATTATTTTCTTTGATCATAAAGGTGTAATCTATCAGCAAGCTGCTTCTTCAAAAACTACTGTGTGAATGGTGAATATTATGTTTCAGTTTTGAAAATTTTACGACAATGCATATCGATTCAACGTCATGAACAGGCAGGTAATTGGAAATAATATCACGATAATGCTCTCACGCATATCGCTATTACATTTTAGTGATATCTTAGTAAATGCATTATTGAAATCATGCCACTTCCCTCTTACAGTCCTGATTTAGCACCATGCTATTTCTGGCTGTTAACGAAATTGACGAAGCTCCGGGGCAGAAAATTTTATACAGATCAGACGTTATTTCAGCAGCGCAGGGTTCATAGAAGCAGCTACCAGAAAAAAAGCTTTTCTATTTTTTTTTAAAAGGGGAGTGAACAATGGAACCGTTGCATATAATCTGAGGGAAGGCATTTTGAAAAAGAATGACTTATTTTTTGCTATAAAAATATTTTTTGGTTATATATAAATACTCTCTCTCTCTCTCTCTCTCTCTCTCTCACACACACACACACACACATATATATATATATATATATATATATATATACACACCCAACTCTTTTTTTACACGATTTTGAAATAACACGGTTCACGAATATACTTTTTTACACGAATTTTTTGTTCTAACACGAATCCCAAAAATTTTCTTTTCCAAATATTCAAATGTTGCTTTTACCTCCTAATACCACTTCTTTGATTTATTCACTCAATCAGCTTCGACATAACAGCATTTAAAATGTACTATATAAAGCAAACGGTTAAATATATTTTGGACTCGATGGAAGAAAAAAATTTAACTGTTGTGGAAGCATGGAGAAAACTTACGATAATGTATTCTATACACATACTTCTTTTGCCATTAAACCTTAAATGCTTGTTGGAAAAAACTTTTGCCAGCATGCGAGAAAAGCGGAAGTTTCGAAATATAAAAATCAGTTGGGTGTTCTGAAATTATAATTCTATCAAATGCAATTGGTGGCGAAAGTCTTAGCAACATGCAAACGGCTGTCATCGAAGAGTTGATGCTAGAAAGCCCTTTGGTTAGGGACAATTTGATCGAATTTATGAAAGCTTATAGTTATAAAGAAGTCGATAATGACAAAGTCGAAGATGAAACTCAGCTATTAACAGCCGATTTAATTCATGAGGGCTTGAAATTTGCTACAAGTATGGAACACTATTTTCTGACATATAACGTACAATATAAATACTAACGTGATCTTAAGTTTTGTGTAGCAGGATATCAAGAATTATATAAGCAACTTGAGAAACAAAAAAAACAAAAACAAAAAAAAAAAAAAAAAAAAAAAAAAAAAAAAAAAAAAAAAAAAAAAAGCCCACTTATTACATATTTTGTAACAATAAAATTAAATAAAATGAACAAACAGAGGCCGATAATAACGAACGAAATTCTTCCTTTGAATCAAAATCGACAGTTGTGCCAGATATATCTGACACATCTACTGATGATAGCATTTTTGAACCAGTTCGTAATAAACGTGCACGCGTGTTATCAAGTAGCGAAGGATAGTTGTTAGTTAGTAGTTTCAGTCCTAATTTCAATTTGAATCTTTATTTTTTGTATGTACCTACAGAATGAATTTTCACTGTAGACTAATTTTTAATTTTTTTGTTACAAAAATGAATTGTTTTTGTTTTATAAATAAATAATATGGATTTCATTATTACTTAGTTTGCTCGGTTTTTTGGTAAAATATTTAGAGTTCTTTCATCTTACACGATTTCTTAAAGTTGTTGAACATATCCCCAAATTTACCACATGACGCATGCATTTTTACACGAATTTTTTTACACGAAGTATATATATATGTGTGTGTGTGTGTGTGTGTGTATAAATTTGTGCAACTTTGTTGGTGGTTATATATGTCAGGTATAGCTCCAAACAGTTTCAACAAATTTTGGGCCCAAATTTCTGAATTAAATTTCACTTTTTTTTATTAATACAACTATATGTGCACATCTTCTTCATACATGCTCACTTCTGGTAAGTTATATGATTTTCGAGTTAGAAATACGACATGTTCTTCGCTTTTTACAACTAATTTTTAGAGCTCAAATTTTTATCGGCTTCTTTCCACTGATTTTAATAGACTTGAAATTTTTTCTGTAATAATGTGAATTTCTGGGTAATATTTCGAAATATTTCCTTTTAGCCACGAAAAGAGGGGGATTATCCCTGGAACAGTCATTTGCTCTTTGCCCTTTTAAGAATATAAAGTGATGAAGAAGAATTAAGATAAATCCAGAGCTATGATTAGCTGTCGTAACACTAAACAGAGAGTGGTACGACGCACGTGATTAAAAATCAATTCGTCAAGTTTCATGTCTTTCTTAAAGTATCGCTTTCTTACCCCTAGATGATGATAAAGCTAGGAGTGGCGATAAATGCGAGTTAAATACAACTTTTAAAAAGTAATTTATCTTGTTTTGGGTGATACAGATATTTTTAATTGTTTGGAAACTCATATTTTAAACCTTTACAAATATTAATAACGAAATATTAATAACACGTTTTGGTTCGAAGCCTATATCTCGGAATCCAACTTTAATTTTAGATAACAGGCAATCAATGAATTCAGTTTCCAGACTCCGAAGACTTAATTAAAAGTTCTAAAATTCCGATGAGAAGCTACATTCTCAGTAATAGAAGGTTTTCAAAAAGGAAATCCATAAATAATTTTTCACGAAGTGTGTATTACCAATTAATCTATTCCCGAACTTTGAAATTTTGGATAAAATCACAAATTTTGTAATAAAAATAAAAGTGCGTGCTAGCAGAAACAAAAGCGAGAAATTGTTTCCTTAACACATTTGAATAGAATCTTCCCGAATTCCCGAAACATGTTATATATATATATATATATATATATATATATATATATATATATATATTGTTGGTGTGAATTTACTTGAAGACATTAAATCACGTTGTAGATGAAAAAAATTTTTTAATCAGTGACGAATGCGAGTCATATTGCAGTTCAACTTTTTTTTTTAATATAGCTATTCATTTTAGGTACACCGCGCAAGGTCGGCCATCCGGCCGGGCCGAAGAAAAAAGAAATGTTTTAACGGTTTAACCGCAAAACATGTTACAATGGTGAGACGATAAGAAGTGCTCTAATTTTCAGAGTATCCCATTATATAATAGGGGAAATTATAAAAAAAAACATCATGGAAACATGTGGTACATGATTAGGGATTCTGGAGAAGTATCATAATAGACAGGGAGTCTGAAGAGATTGTTTTGACAGATTTATAATCATGGGAACGCGAATTTAACCAGTTTTATGAGTGCGCGATTTAATAAGTAAAAGGATAATTTGGAAGGGTATCAGGAAATAAGAATGAACTCTTTACTTTTGAATTAGGGAATGAGATAGAATCGAAAATTAAATTATTATTAAGAGAAGTTATTAAATTAAAGTTAAATCAAGATAGATAGATAGATAGATAGATAGATAGATAGATAGATAGATAGA
>BMAW01006101.1:0-14737 GCA_019974015.1 Nephila pilipes | reverse complement strand
ATATATATATATATATATATATATATATATATATATATATATATATAAATCTTTTGCTAAATATAAAATCTCATGAATAGTCTATTCTATGTATAAGTATATAATTAGAAAAAACATATATGTAATATTTCAGGTTATAATTGATGCATAACATTTTGAGATATTGTGCTTTGCGGTAATAAAAAATGTCGTTTTTGGAGGCTTACCAGTCAGAGAAATTTATGATCAAGTATCTCAAGTATCAAGCTGTATTTCAGCTTATAAATAAGATAGAAATAAAATTCAAAGAGATTTTTAAAGATAAAATATTACATTTTAATATAAAATAAAAAATAAAAAAAAATCGATAGCTTGATCAAAAATTGGGTTTTAAATTGTACTGTATTCTTAATTGTTAAATATTAATCAGAAAGAAAAAAAAACTCTGAAAAGGTTACCTTAAGAGGTCTGTAACCGAGATATATTTTGAAGAAAAGAAAAAGTATTAAATATTATCGACTAAAACTAAACTGTTGCTTTAATTTTGAGGTATTGTGTTTCACTTCTATTTATAATTTACGGCCATTTTCAAAAGAACAATATTTATTCTAAAACTAGTTAAAGCTTAGGAATAAAATAGTAAATTTTTCTGTGAATATATTTGATATCAAAAACATTTTATTATTAGAGGATTTTACAGTTTAAGTTAGAAAATCTTTCATTTTATTGTTAGAAATAAATAGAACAAAAAGAAGTTAATAGTTTTAATTTCTCATCCCAAATCTTAATAAACGTTTATATTCACCATTAACTGGACCGAACTTAAGAACCCGAAGTTAAGAAAAAGTAAACCGTAGGTCTATAAACTTCATTTCCCCATTTTTTTTTTTTTTTTTATCTCCGGTTACTTAACTGCGAGTTTTCTAACCTGCGGTAACTGATTGAATCTCATTGGTCATAATATGTCCCGTGACCTCGACTTATTTTTTTTACATGGTAACTTTATACATCTTGTACATCAACTTCATTGCGTTTAATATATATTTTTATTATTATTTTTTTTTTTACATTATTCAATTTGTATTATGCAGGAAATAATCTTACTATATTTTTAAGTATCTTTTGTCTTATTATCATTTAACTGTGTTGTTAAAAGTAGGTCGCTAAGTTTACGTCTGGAGTTCGTTTGTATACTTGTGATGTACATTTAAAACTACTTTTTTGCGCTATAAAGATATATTTTTAAATTGTTAAAGATTATTAAGTTACTTTAACTATTACATTTGATTAAACTTACTTTGTATTTCAAAATATGGAAGATTTTTTAACACATATTCTTATGTATCATTAGATATAAACTTGGTTGATTCTAACATGTAAAGATAAAGGCTTCAATATTTATTCTAGTAATGTAAGTATTCGCAACTGTCTGAAAATAAATTTGAATCGTTAAGCCGTAACTAAGTACTTCAGGATTATAGTATCCTTCGAGTATAATTTTTTTTTATTTATCACATATATAAGTATGTTGTAACATTTATATACTGTTTTAAGATTTAAACAGTTATAATTTTGAATTTAGAATTATAGTTTTTTTTGTTTTGCAAACAAAATCAACATAATCATAAGTTTATTAAAATGTTTCAAAAAGAAATTAACAGCATTTAAGTAAATGAATTAATTATTCTAAGATGCCTGAAAAAGATATATATATATAACAAAACTATAATTCTAAATTCAAAATTATAACTGTTTAAATCTTAAACAGTATATAAATGTTACAACATACTTATGTATGTGATAAATAAAAAAAATTTATACTCGAAGGATACTATAATCCTGAAGTACTTAACATATTAATTATGCAAAACCTCCTCAAACAATCTTAATGAATTAAATTTTAAAGAAAAGTAGTTTAGAAATATTTTTCAAATATTAGAAATCACAGTTAAATTTGGATGTTTTCATAATTATAAAAAAAATGACTGAATGTAAATAAATATGAAGCCATTATTTTAGATAGTTGATAGAAGAATGATTCAATACATTTATGCTAGCGCAATCCAAAATGAAGATTTAAACAATTATTTTGAAACAGTAAGACATAAAAAAAGTTGTGCGATAATTTCTCATCCAATTAAAAAGTATTATATATTGTAAAATGCAAGTTACATTATTAGCTTATGTACCACAACACATTTCACAAACGCAACGCTAAACAAACGAATACAAGACTTTTTTATATCGATGGATGGCACATAGATATGATATTATGATGCACATGAATAACTATAAAATACTAAAATAAACAATAAATTATAAAGCTATTTATAATATACGGTTCAAATATTAAACTACAGTAAAGGCAGACAATAAAATATTAAAGTTATCAAAGGTATGATTTTCAGGTAATGAATTTAAATCAAATGAGAATTAAATATATCAAAAGAAAAATGTAACTATTATTCCAACAAAAAATAAAATAAATCTCTACGGCATGATTTTACGTAACAAATGTTTTTCATTCCATATTGCCTTCCTTAAACGCGGTTTGTTTGAAGAATCGGACGAAGCTATGTGAATATAATTTTTACATATTTCTCTCAAAAATATACCAAAGGTAAACTTCTGTGTAGTCTATTTTTCGGAACAAATTGAAACTTTTTTTCAATGCTCCCCATAAGTACGAAAAATACACAGAAATTATTACCTTAAAGGGTTAAAACTTAGTTCAACCCCACTTATTTTTCAATATTTTTCTAAGTTCTAATAGGCATCATATGTTACAAAGAACGATACAAGAGCTTTATGAAAAGAATGAGTCTTCTAGGAAAAATTAAACTATGAAGTTATGAATTTATAAGAATTCAGTTTTCATGCTCTGAATTTCAGATATTTTTGACTCAATCACGATGAATATCATTAATACATCATGTTTATCCCTACGATTTCTCATACCCAAGAGCCTATAAGAAGATGATGCTTACTCATTGAGTTGAAAAAAGAAGTATTTAAGTAACATTTTCAAAAAGAAACATTTTTTATAAGTTTTATAGATACTACATTTTGATGAATTTTATTTGTGGAGGATTCTGTTGGACATGGAAAAAATGGGAACAAGAAAATATTTATTTCTAGTTTCACAAATAACTTTAAATTATTTGGCAGAAATATATTTGAGAAATTTATAAAAGTACAAAATTACAGATCTTAAAACTTGATAAGAGTGTAGCATATAAATGAGAAAAATCAAAGACTAAGGTATTTTGTGTTTATTTTAGCTGTTCTATGTTAACTCTTACGTAACTTTTCCTTTTGTCTTATTGAAATGGTGTTTTATTTTCAATTTGTCAGTATTTTGATAGACGAGTTTCAAAAACTCCTCCTTACTTAGGGGCATGAGATGACTAAGTTCTTAATATAATTGTACAACACCATCTCCTGTTCACCATTGAAGCTATTGGAAATATCTTAACATTTCTCAAACATGGTTTTATTTCTACATTTCTTATCTTCGGGACAACCTCTTCACTTATCAACTAGTGTGCTAAGGGGAACATAATTGTTATCACACCTTCCCTAATTGTCATTTCCTTCGTTATAACTTTTTCTATAGCTTCTTTCATTATCTTTTCATCTCATCTTTCACATAGTTTATCCATATTGTTCCGTAAAATAAAAAATAAATTTCTGCGAGAATATAACTCTTATCAACCTTAAACTGTGTCCGATGCAACCCAAACATCAGGGAACAAAACATTAGTTACCACATACGTATTAGTAGGTTGAAGGAAATTAACATCCTATAACTTCTTAGATAATAATGTTATTTTCAACAATGTACAAAAAACAACACTCCCTTTCAGGCAAGTTATCACAACCTGATGTTAACTTTGTTCACTCGAAATACTGTTAAAAAAAAAAAAAACTCTGCAACGTGTCAACAACACGGTGTGCCATTTGAATAAATATGATGGTATCTGAAATTTCTTCCTTCTCCTCACATAATAGCGTCTTTACAGGTGTTGTCAACTGCACAAAATGCTAGAAATTACGCTTCTCCGATACTAGTCGCTGCCCGGGATTACCGGACCTTCCCTTACATACAACCTTTTCATGCTTCTGGAGTAGAGTGGAGAAAAAACGCCACCTCAAGTGTGCACTGGACCGAGTCTGAAAATTACGAGGTCCCACTCCTGTAGCCATTGTGTTGCCTCTAAGTGTGACGTTAATAAACACTCACTTCACTCAACCAATAAAAAAAAACTAAATTTTCAAATAGTGCGTTTCCATATATGACATTCAATTGTTTTTACGTACTGTATAAAGAAAAAATATTTACTACTAAGTTCGTAAACAAATCGTTATAAATTCTTTTTTTAATAATACAAAATCTGTAATGTTTCAATACAGATTTCCACAAAAGTTAACTCATATTAACCAATATAGAAGACATTGTGGACAGTCCAAAAAGTTTTATATGTTCAAGGATACCAGGACATGGGGAACGGGGAGAAATAAAATACCGAATTTAAGACTCTTCCTTTTTGTGATATTTATGTTTTAAACATTATTAGTATGGGTTTAGATTTTTGTGCGCTTAATAATAGAATTTTAATCATTTTATTAAAATTTAAAATCTTTTTTTTGTTCAAAAAGTTTTTCTTTCCCTTTGAGTTCAATATAGACACGACTTATTAGGTGTATTTTCATTTAGGTACTATTTTCAAAAATAATATTCCATAAATATACAAAATATTTTATTCCTCGTGTAGGAAACAGTACAGAAAATATAGTGAACCTGTTATTTTAATTATATTACTATGTATTTTCTTTAAAAAAAATTGTAGAATTTTGTAATTTTGAAAATTTACTTTTTTTTCTTTTTTCATATATATATATATATATATATATATATATATATATATATACACATAATTATTTCTTAAAACTTATATATTACTTAGAGAAAAATATTTTAGGTTCACAATATGCATAAGTACCTTTTATAGAAGCATCAGAAATTTAGAGCCATATTATATAATAGTTTTCTTTAAAATGATACTTGAACGTAAATATATCGCTAAATTTACGTCCTTAATCAACTAAGAGAGAAAAAACACTTTTTAACAAAAAAAAAATCACTTTTACTGTTCTATATAATGATTAAAATATCATTAGTTGCCCACAAGAAATCGAAGCTCTTCTAATAATTTGAAAATTATATATCACAAGAGCAAGGAGTCTTAGATATAATATTCCATGATTCATTCTCTTGTACCCTTAACTATGCGAGATTCATAAAAGAGTGTTATTTTGTTTACATAATATAATTTATGAATCTGATCTTAGATTGTATTTTTTCAAATGAATCCTTAAAGATAAAAAAGATTTCATCGATAATATTGTCAACTACGAAACACAAAACAGATTACACGTGTATACGGTTCCTAGTCTGTTACATGCAGCAATTCCTCTCGTGCCAGAAAACAATTACCGAGAGGCCCGAGCCATCAAAATTCAACTAACTGAATGCGTTATCGTTGATTTATACCTCTCAAAACAAATTCTGGGCGCCCACCCTGGAAGAATATCCATTCCCTTCGGACACAGCGATGCGCTTGTCAATCCAGCTCATGTGGTCCCTTGAACCACGCCTACTCATCCCGATAACTTAATTGGCACCTACAGGAGATGCCTTCACCATCACTTCCGAATTCGGGGCACGTGTTCGAAAACCCCTGTGGGCCCCTGCCTTGATCTGGGATCGGAAATTAGTTTTAATTGGTCTCACGAACGTTTCCAGCAGATCGGAACGCCAAGTCACGGATATTCCATTAGATGTTCTTCGGAACGGTTTGGCGCGGTAAAAAAATGGCGCACTTTGCCAAATAACTGATTCTTTGGCGAGTAATTAATTGTAGTATGTTTTTGGCCACTGCCACAGACATAGTCGCGAGCATCATTGTGAAACTTTGTAGGAACCACACGTGGGAAAGAATGAGTAAGAGGGTTTTTGATCAGAGAATATTAATGCACCTAAATTGGTTGGGATCGATTTTGTTTTTGTTTCTTGCCGAAGATTAATTGCCAACGCATGATTGAGACGTTGTGGTTGGTTTGCGGAGACTTGTTATTAAGAGAGTAAACAATTGTAATTAGGGGAGGAGTTGAGGTGAAATAGCAGGGCTCGGAATGTTCATGGTTTTATAGATTCTCGTGGGTAAGTGATTTCTGAATGAAAACTGAGCTCTAATGAAGATGCTCTGATATTTACCAATCTGATACGGGAGAACAAAAAACCATTTTCCATGTTTTTGCCATCGGCGTAAGCATTCGAGATTGTCGCGTGATTAATTGTTGAAGCAAGCTTGTTTTGTTGAACAAAATAGTCTTACGTTTTCTCATTTAATTTTGAATCCGTGTGTGGTAATTGTTTTGTAAGCAAGATGTTCCCTTTGACATTACCGTTTACTATTCATGAATTCAAAAGGGGATACTATTATATATACAATTTTAATTGATACCAATAGATACTTTTAATGTATACTAATAGATACTTCTTGTTATATGAAACTCTTTCTTGTTGACTCGATTAGAAATTGATACTGTTTAACAAACTCTAATAGATACTTTTAATTGGTATTAATATACAATGTTATCTATATATAAATAGACACAATTTTTTTAAGTTTTCAAAGCTTTTTTTCAAACAGATTTATTTAACAAGTACGATCTTTGACTGTCCTGATTTCTACAAATATTCTTCCCAAATCAATAAAAAGTGTTTTTGATAAAATCTCTCTAGTAAATAATTTTTGTTATTAAATTTTGGAGAACATTTTTATCGTGATAAACAAAGGTTTCGAGATCCTCAGAGAATTCGGGAACACGCTGAAAAATAAATTTGTAATCGCTTAAAAATTATTTTTAAAATATCATTGATCTTGATGTACAGTTTCAAAAGTATCATTACGAACGTTTTTTTTTTTCATTCTCATTTAATATGTACATTTTTGGAAGTATTTAGAAGAATTTTCATTGTATAATTGCGTTCTTATCCAAATGTTCATCTTCATAAAACATTATAAAACTCCTCATAAAGAAATTAAAATTTAATAATTACCAACAAACCTTCTGTCTTTTCTTCTACTTGAATTTAAGATCAATTTATTCCAATTTACTTTCAAATTTTAATTTTAAAACACAAACGGGTGAAATGAGTGAGTAATTATTATATCTTTTATTTTAATGTATTTCATTAATTTGTTTAAAAAAAGTGATTATTTGAGATACATGATAAGACTGTTAATATATCATGATTAAGATTAAGATGTGCTTATTAATTCATCGATTTTAATTGGAAAATTGAATTCGACACGTGTTCATAGACGAATTTGAGACACAAGTAGTTGTTAATTTTCGCTCGGCTGCAATAATGCTGCTTGCTTTGGGTTTTTGAGATAATTTTCAATTTTATATTTTCCGGAAAATTAAAATTTTGTGCATTCACAAGTATAAATTTTTTCTCCTTCAAATGTAAGAATATTTAAAAAAAAAAAAAAAAAAAAAAAAGGTATGGAGAGAGAACAAAAGAATTATTCAGAAAAATGCATTTAGTTAAGCTAAAAAGGAAGTAAAACAATAAGAGATATTGAGGAAAAAAGCTAGAAAGAGATAAAAAAAAAAAGAATTGAGAATAATATTTGATTTCGAACGAAAATCAAGCATTGCGAATGGTAATGGGTTTATTTAACAAAGCGAATACGCTTCAGTGTGAAACCAAAAAGGAGGAAATGCGATCCTTCCTTCGTCAGCTTTTCTTCTGAATTCTAAGAAAGAAAAGGTAAGAAGCAAAATAATGATTTTTTCCCGACCCTTCGCAGTGGAGGTCAATATGGAGAGCTCAGACCTGCTGAACCTTAATTTAGTTAACTTTCAGTTTAATTTGCTTTGAACAGATCTTTCATCCCGAATACTCAGTGCAATAAATGAATTTAAGAATTTTAAAGTTAACGTGACAAAATAAATAGTAATTTACTTGAGAAGTTTAAGAAATTTTCATTGCTGAAACATTATTTAATTCTAAAAGCAGAATTCAATTGTAAACGAAATCACTCGGAATGATATAACGCCAAGAATTGATATACTTTTTATTCACTTATTCGGTAAAGATGGATCCTCGATTCGACAGCAATTAATCATTAAGTCGACCGCCGAATAAATTTACGATATTTCCCCAAACAGGTATACTGAAAAAGAGAGTAGTTGATTTCATTGTTCTGTTTCAATCCAATTGATGCATTTTTCGTTTGTTAGCTTATTATGTTTTAAAGTATTTTACTGTACTTTACATTGTAAACAGTATAGATACAATCTTTAAGTTTTAGTTATCGTAAGAAAATATTAGCTCTAAGATTCATTGGTTTTGAATTGTGAAACACAATTGTACTAAAAGAAGTATCCTTAAAATTGATCTCAACAACGATTTGATCTGTTTTTTGTTGTTGTAGATAATAATTATTGTTGAAGCTGTTTTATTATTGATGTTAACAATATGCTTATTTTTTGGATGATTTGCTAACATTTTATTAGAGCAAGAGTGGCTTTATCTGAATTTTAATACAATTAAATAACATCGTCAGAAATAGAATTTTTTTTTGCATGATCATATGTTTGTAGATGGCATTAAAATATTTTATCATTACCTCGTACCACTCTTATAGGAATATTTTTTTTAAAAAAATGCTTAAAAAATATATTCTATGTAACCGTAAACAAGCTGCAAATTTTACGAAAAAAGGCCTAAGAAGAAACATGTTCAGAATTTCAGCTGAATTAATGTTACGTAAATATCTTGTATGGAATAGAAATAGTAATTATAAAAAAAATGAAATAAGTGCAAAGTAATAGCAGTTTATATATTTAATGCAATAGAAAAATGATTTGGCTTTAAAATATGTCAATAAAAATGTCAAGATAAAAGGAAGTATATTAAGGCTCCCGTCTACCCGCCATTTTGATTTCGTTAGCTTAATGTTAATCCTATGGAATTCTGATTTTAATTCTCATATTTTTACTATTTGATCTATTTGAATCCAATAAAATGCATCTGAAAGAGCAAAAAATAATGAATGCTTTTGTGGAATTACATTTTTCCTAAGATTTTTAAAAATATTTTTATTCTTATTTTAATTATTCGTTTTTGAGTTTTCCGGTCTTTAAAGAATATTTTCAAATATTTTTAAAATTCGGAGGAAAAAAGTAATTCCACAGGAGCATTCATTATTTTTTGCTCTTTCAAATGTTTTTTATTGCATTCAAATAGATCTAATAGTAAAGATGGGAGAATTAAAGTCGAAATTCCATAGGATTAGCATTAAACTGATGAAATCAAAATGGCGGGTAGACGGGAGCCTTAAGAAAAATAGATTTATAATTGTTTGAGTCCTTTTGCACCGTGTTTGCCACAGTGCATCGAAAAATTACATTATTTTTTGCAGTATTTATACTTTACATAGTATTTACAGTAAAAATGTTTTTTACAGTTTTTATTGTATACGGTATTTACAGTAAACAATACTTTTTACTGTATTTTTGTGGTATTTTTAATGTATTATGCGGAGAGTTTCAAATTGAAAGATTTTATTAAGAAGTCGTTTTACATTCTTGATAAAGACTAATATTTTGATTTATATTAGAACCACAATGAGTGAATTTCAATTTTGATGTTCGAATATTGCAGCAGATGGTTAAATTTAAAAAAAAAAAAAAAAAAAAAAAAAAAAAACAGCATATCGCGTTTTGTGATATTACAGGACAGGAGTTATTACTTCACATATTTCAGATTTTGTTTGTTTTGCTATTTTAAATTTTATCATTACTTATTTTTCTTCATATAATTTTAAGTCATTAATTTATCAACATAAATCGATACTGAAATCATCAAATATATTTCTTTTTTTTTTTTTTTTTACCTTTCTACATTCACAGTTTCTAGTATTTAATAATTTCGAATACTTAATAGGATAAGCCATGATATCATTATTCATATGCATATTAAAACATAATACTCTGATTTATTAATCCCTTAAGTACCGTTTTATACTGTGAGATTTAATTTTTATATCGCTCATTTTATGCAATCTTTATTTAAATTAGTCACTTCCAGTCAACTTGTCTTCCAAATGAGAATAAAAATCCGTATCCTTAAACGTTGTTATTTTGGGAGAGATTCCCGTTTACATTTAAAACAAAATAATAAGATTAAAAAGGTAAAAATGTCCTCATTAGTTTTCAATAGGTTTGTTTCAATTGATAATAAAATTAAAGGCAAATATTGCTTTAAGAGATGCAGTTTTTATATTAAAACTGGCGAAACACAACAAAAACACATTTCGTAATGTTGGTATTTTGAGGACTATGTTTCAGATTAAAGTAACTTTAGTTGAATCAAAATAACGATGTTCCGATCGCCAACCTTTAAATGTTATCTCAATTACACTAAAAAATTTTTACTTCATTTATTTTTTCCATTTTTTTTATCAAGTTAATAAGTGAATAGAAAATTTATATTACTTTACTGCTTTTTGAGATATCTTAAGGGGTCTCAGGAAATTTACCCTTAATTTCAGGACCTTTAAATTTCAAAGTTTTTGATTTTTTTTAAATGTGTATACACACACGCGTACGCGCACACACACACATATATACATGCATACATACATACATACATGCATGCATACACGTTCACATACATATAATATGTACATGTGTGTTAGAGCTCAATCTTTTATGAGCATTTTGATACGAAAATGTTAACGAAACTGTCAAAGCTTTAACAGTTATGAAGAAAAAACGAAACCTCATTTAACTAGTTTGTTTTGTTATTTCTAAATTTTAACTTCATTTTTCTCAAAAAAAATTTTTAGCTTGTACCCAGGGTTTTTTCAAAACTGTTAATTATATCTTCCAATTGGAGTTTTTCTTAAAGTTTCATAATTTTCTGAACATTTGCATTTAAAAACTGTTTTAAAAAGATATGTAAAACTTAAAAACTGAATATTCTTTTGCTACTAGATATTATTAATTTTGTAAATTTTAATCGATGTTGTATTTCAGAATCCTAATCGCAGTAAAATATTGATTTTCGTAATGTTGAAAAAATATTCAATTTACATTTCTTTAAAATTTCTTTATAATCACATAAAAATATGAGAATGAATGTAAATATGTATGAATGTTTTATAGAAAAAGTTTCAAATTTCTTTTTTGTTTCATTGGTAAGTTACATTGATTTGAAGAAGGACGTGTTTTCGTATACACCTAAGACCCTTTAAGTGTATTACATTATTATTTTATAAAGAAACTTTTTATAGTTTAAACATAAAAAAATATTTTTGCAAGTAGTTCAAAAAAGGTTGAAAACAAGACGAAGAATCGTTACTTTTTCGCCATTTTGTATTCTAATAAAACCACAAACAAATAAGAAAGAATATACCTCGATTCAAAAATTTTGTTGTAAAATAGTTACGAATGTTTCTTTGTGGTTATGAAATTCTCAACACTCCAACCGAATAAATAGTTATATTCGTAGCAAACACACACTCAGCGATTAGGAAAATATAAAATGAATTTTTTTGCTTTAACACTCTTCGTAAAATATAGACTTCCTTGTTTTCAGCCTTGTATCATTATCATTTAAAAAAATCACCTTTGAAAAACATATTTCATACCTGTTTTGACTTATGCATCAAACATGTAAATTATGTGGTTTGTATAGGTCAAGGAATTTATATTAGATATTTCTTTGATTAATTGCACATAATTAGATATAATTTATCCTTAATTTTTGCGTAGTTATATTTTATTTTTAAAAAAATTACATCATCTCTTATACGTATCACATCTTAATAGTTTTCTGGAATTATACACTCGACTACTTGAAAATAAATATCACTGAAAGACGTAATACAACACATTTCAGGTAAGCAATAGTACAAGGTTATTCAAAATGATTCATCCGATTTCAAAGTTCCCTATTTTCATAAATAAACGACACAAAATAATAAGAAATACGCGAATTCAAAGAGAAAGTATTGAAGTTTTATTTACAAGTGTGCTATATATTTGCCTTTAGTCACGTACATAATGTCAATTTGATCTGTGAATTCCAGCCGAACATGTTAAGTGTCAGTGGTAATTGAATTCATTGTTGCACATAAATATGTAGACAGTAAGAGCGCATACACTTTATCTTTTACAAACCCTTAAAGAAAGAAAACTCAGGGGACCGTATCAGGTGATTTAGGTTTCCAGCTGTGTAACATCAAGTCATCTGGTTCACTACGACCAATCCAACTGCGAAGTTAGCTCTGAGAAAGCTTCTGAAAAGGCTTTCGGGAAATTACTTCACGAAGAACATGCGAGGCCATTTATTACAACGTTTTTCTGAATTTCACTTGGTGTGTGTGTGTCATCAAATTTTCGATCGTTAATTTAACCAACTTTCCATGCAGCTAGAGCTCTGAAGCTTTGGGAATCGTTCTTACTCGCTAACAATACAATATTTAGACATTTGCGACTAGTTTAACTAATATTTCAATAATTTTTTTTAATATCGTAATTTGTGTAGTAACCTGGTGCCATTTATGGAAGATATATTGAATTACGCAGAGAGAGTGATCTTAAACACGAGAGAGATACGAGGTTTTTTACGAAGTTTCAACTAATATTTCAATAATTTTTTTAAATAAACTTTGCCACCATTTAAAACGTTTTTTTTTATCTCGAATTATTTTTCTCAATATAAAACTCCCACAGTTATCCTTTGCATTCATGTATTACTTAATCTATGTCGTTTATTTTTAAAAATGTGAAATCGGAGGAATCTTTTTAAATAATCCTTGTTTCGGTAAACAGTATAACTGAAATATTTTTTATGAATAAAAAGTTACAAAAAAGAATAGTGAAATACAATTTCATTCTAAGCTCTGCTTTATTCTTATCATTCTACTTTCATGTAATTAATCATTGTGATTTTCGATTAAAAATTTTATCTGAAATAGAATAACATTGAATTTTGTTTTGTGACTTAAACTTCCAGGTTTTCAATTCATCACCCAATAAGCTTTTAGAGACAAATCTCATAATTTAGATTTATAGTCGCATGAGGAAATCGATTCTTGATAAACCATTTTGCACACATTAGGCAGAATATAAAATTTAGTTGAAAAGATATACCACTCTATAGTCTTTTACGGAAATAAGTTTTGAATTTATAAATTGATTAGCAAATCACTACTATAATAGCCAGGCTATTACGGTTAACGATTTCATCATAATATTTAACTCTTCAACCCAGGGTGTGCCGAAGCCGTCTTTTGAAGATTCTTCTAAAACAACCTGCCTTCTTCCATAGTCCCCTACCAGTTTCTCTCCTCAACCACCTTAAAATCCGATTCAATAGAATCAAGCCACCGTAGTTTTGGTCTTCTTTACCGACTAGTAAAGAGCTTTGCAACAAAATTCTTCTTTACTGGATTTTTCTCGACCATTCTAACAATACGAGAAGCCAAGTTCAATTGTTCACGATTTACCTTGAAATTTTTTTTTCCTTTTAATAACAGTCAATTTTAACTATCGTTTGTTATAAAATATTTTTTTAAGAAAATTAGTTATCTATTCAGTTTTGACACACTTTATTTTATAACTGTTTATTTTGAGAACGTAAATTTTGTTTGCGATTTTAACAAATAAATTTAATGGAGTATATTTTTTTCTGGAGTTCTGTTTTAAAAATAAAAAAAAAGTATCTATTTTTATAAATTCGGTAAAACTTGTAACAAAACAGATTTATATTATTCTGTCATTTCATAAATTCTATAAGTTGGAAAAAATTGGCACATTTTTTAATTTATCTTGTAAAAATATTTAGATTTCTTAGATTGATATTAAGATTTACTATTAATTATGAAAGTACTGACATAAATAAAGTTTGAAATTTAAAAAAAAAAAAAAAAAAAACTGACGGATTTATAATATATAATCCCTCATATAAAGTAAAACAGGAATTTATGGGTATTTTTATCAGTGATGTATGTAGCCGCGGCCAGTGGTTTTCGTCGTCCTTGTCACTTGACCGAGGTTCGTCTCCAACAGCCATCGTGTTGTTACTAATGCGACGTTGATAAAATTAAGCAATCAGTCAATATTGTTGTGCACGCCATTATTCTCAGTTAATGCAATTATCCATTTATGCAAATGATTCCAAAAATAAATATGTGAGCTAGGGAGAAATTCTGATTAAATGCATTTATATATGAATGTATTTTGAGGATCCATATAAAAAACAGATGATTACGTGTGATATTAAAGCTTGGATATATTAGTTTCAAACAATGTTAGCTATTAAGGTAAAGGTAAAGCTTTTAGAGGTTTATCTTAAAAAGTCTTACGTTTAAAGTCTCATTTTTGTCATAATTTTTAATTTTGCTTCCTCTACTTATTATGTACTTTAAAAGATTTTTAAAATTTAATTCATTCTAATTAATTTAATTAATTGTAATTTTTAAAAGATACTATTTTAAGTTTTTTTTTTTTTTTTTTGCTAGCTTAATGTTTGACAATAAAAATAACATTTAGAGATTCTGTAAAAACTTTCTTGCATGTGAATACGAAATTGATAACAGAATTCGAAAATTTGTTTGAATTCATTTATCTCTAATTTGATAAAATACACGTAAGGACAAAACTGCAA
>BMAW01006099.1:216-51129 GCA_019974015.1 Nephila pilipes | reverse complement strand
ATATATATATATATATATATATATATATATATATATATATATATATAATATCTTATATCATACAAACTTATTCATCAACAAAATTATCCACCTTTCGTTTCCATTTTAGTAACAAATTCAAGCTAAATTACACAAGAAAAATAAATATATCAACAACTAGATTGGTAACATCTTCCAATGTTATACTAAAACAAATTGCATGGTACCGTAGTGCTGTACCGCTGCATGCTATCAAATTAACTAAATTTTGCCAATAACTATCTTATGTAACTCAGACAACGCGGGATATTATACGAGGATGGACTCAGCTCGACGGCGTTCACATAAATAAAAAGTTTCTCAAAGCGAGTAGGACTCGGCTGCTACCATTTGAAGTCGAAATACATCAGACGAGCGGCACTCCTCTGCGCGCATTATAGTCCGCTATTTGAAGGCGATCTGAGCTCATAACAATCACAGGGTTAAGGTACCAAACATATTTGAGGCGAAAGGAAATTAAATAAAGATACTAACTTCAAAAAAAGTTGTATATTATGTCTTTAGAATTATATTTACAGGACTGGCATTTATATTAAAGCTGCAGAAATAACTGCTGATCTATATAACCATATTAAAATATTATAATTGCAATTATATTCAGCACATTATTAGGGATTCTGGTAAGTGGTTAATCAGTTTACCGGTAAATAATGAATTTAGAGTCAAACTGTTACCAGTAATTCTACATAATCTTTAACCGTAATTTGGGGAATTCTCAGTTTAATGCAATGGCGATTAACACATTCAAGGACAACATGGTTATAGCAGGCAAATATTTCTCTCGTCTATAGAAATTTGACGTTATTTCCTTCAATAAATAAACGGTGGCTTGAGCAGTCACAATAATATATTTAAACATATGCAATTAAACTGTCCTTTCAGGGTAATAAAAAGTAATACAAAAAATGAACATTTTAAAACGGTCCGTGAATGTGTTAAATAAAACACCGCTTATTCAACGAGGCGCGATTTTATTCCTTTTGTTAAAAACGAAGTACACATACATTCGGAAATGAAATCGTACAAATGATTTACACATATATCCTCATAATAAAAACGCTTATTATGATCAGCCAAGTTAAAATAGAAATAACAAATGTTTCTTGAATTCAGAATACACAATTCCTTCGACATCTGCAATTACACTATCCATAAAATAGAATTAATTGATTGATTGGTATTATTAACGTCGTATTAGAAGCATTTAGTTTAGTTTTTATTAACGTCGCACTAGAAGCAAAACACGAGGGCGATTGGCGATAGATCTCGTAGTAATTTTCAACCTCGGTCAAGTGACGAGGACGACATCTGACCTGGTACCCCCTTCTCCTAACTTCCACACCACGCCAACGAGAGGACTTTGCGTCCCGTCAGATTTAACGTGCATCAGTCCCGGCTACACGACGAGTCCTTAGAGGCCAAGGCTCGAACCCACGACTAAACGAAAACCGCCGTCTTCGAATTTGAAACCAAGACCATAAGGCTACTGAGGTCACCGTACTAAAAGCAACACGAGAGCTATTGGCGACGGATCTCGTACTTTTTGAATCTCAGTCAAGTGACAAGGACGACACCTGAGCAAGCCCCTCTCACTCCTAATTTCCTCACCACATCAACGGGAGGACTTTGAGCCTCGACAAACTTGATGTTCATCAGCCCTGGATGCACGGAGGGTGTTTAGTAGCACCAGGTTTCGAAACCACGACTCGTCGAAAAACGCCGGCCACAAATCCGCAACCATGACCACTAAGCTACTGCGGCCATTCATAACGAATAGAAACTAATGAATTAAAATAAAAGCAGAAATACTTAAAAACAATCCGCCTCTGTTACAAAAATTGGTACTTGTCTGTTATAGCGGCGCCCGATGATGAATCGCGAAGTGACTACGAAACATCACCAAGTAGGTTGTATCAAAAGATAGGGCTTCACGTGTTTGGCGAAGAATTGGTGTAACACTTCGTGTTGTGTTTGACGGGTGCCGCTATAAGAGACAAGTACCCAAAAATTTGGTTGATAAAATCATTGAAAAAACAACTGGAGTATTTTTAACAGGAAAATATTGGGAAAAATATAATTCGAACAGTGTACGATCCTGTAGTAAAAGTATTAAGCCAGGAGGTGTTGAAATCTTAAAGCTCTTTTCTACGGGAAGGTGGAATATTTTGTATAAAAATTTGATCATAGTTAAAATATTAAAGTAGTGATCAGTTCTGTTTTTTTACGAGCTCATATTTCAAAACGTAGCAAATGGATATGATCGTGATTGCTTATTAACGTCGCACTGAGCAGCAACACGAGGAATATTAGGTAGACTTCACAATTTTGATTCTCGGTTAAGTGACGAGGACGACACCCGAACTAGCACTCCCCACCCCAAACCTCCCCACCAATCCTCGGGAAATCTTGGGACCTCTAATAGATTTAACGTGCCCGCTACACGGCGGGTCTTTAGTGGTATCATAATTCGAACCCACAACTCGACGAAAACAAAGCTGGTCGCGAGTCTGCTACCGCATCCACAAAACAAATTGGTCGAGTATTCAATTATGCATTTTATAATTGTGTTTTCATTGTGAAAAATTATTCTTGTTTAAGTATTACTTATAATTATTTATAAATTTCTTGAATTTTATTTAGATTATTTATGCTCAGTATACAATTTATTTCCGTACACCATATACAAGAATCTAACAATGCCACGTTATGAAAATGTTTGGTTTCTATTTGCGATTTAAAAATTTCCCGGTAACAGTCCAGTAAACTGGTTCTAATTGAAAGTTTTACACCGTTAACAGCAAAAATAAGTATACTGCAAAAGTAATTGAAAAAAGTACGTAAAGTAAGTAATATTGCCTACCGGTAACAGAAAAGATAAGTAAATTGCATCCACAATAACTCGTATCAAATTTTTATTGCACCTTCAACTGGTTTCATCAAAGACAGTTATCCCAAGAAAAGATTTTTTTTTTGAGTTGATTCATAGTATTAGGTTTATTGTACTCTTTATTCCTGTTTATTACTGTTGCATTGCAACATACAAATATCAGTGGTTTTCTCTGAATTATGTGAAACTAGAAAAAAGTCCTGAATTAATTAATTCTAATCAAAAATTATATATTTCGGGATTTTTTTAAGACTAGGCTTATTGATGTAGTCAAGAGATCGACGATCCGAATTTCTTGCAAAGGTTTTACATTATAATCAAGACATCGATGCTAGTCGAATTGAAACACGTTTTGTACTCACTGAAAAATATCATTGAAAAAAAACATAGTTATAATAATAATATATATATAAAGTAATGATATTACTGGGGGAAAAAACCTCTGTTTTATAAAACGAAATTAAATAAAGCTTAGGTCATTTAAGAAAAGCTTTTATTTGATTACTTTTTGCTCGCATGAAATGTTGAAAATTATCTTTCTACATTCTAAGATTTATTTTTCTTTTCACTTGTAATTTATTGGAGTAATTATGCATAAATTTCCTAACTGCTTACTGAGAAACGTCTGGCCGCTTAATAACATAACACATTTCTTCGAAAATTGAATACGAAATTTTCGTAGAAGTTCTACAATAATCTTGATGATATAGATCGTACAAATAACAAGATAAAAACCAACGTTTTTAAAAACAACGTTTTTATCTGGTGGCAAAGTTTATTAAAAAAATTATATAAATATCAGTTAAAACTTTGTAAAAAATCTCATATCTCTCTCGTCTTTAAGATCACTCTCTGTGCGAAATTAAATATATCTCCCATAGATGGCGCCAGGTTACTACACAAATTACGTTTCTAAAAAAAATTATTGAAATATTAGTTAAAACTTGTCGCAAACGTCTAAATATTGCATTGTTAGGCGAATAAAAAAGATTCCCAAAGTTCCAGAGCTCTAGCTTAATGAGAAGTTGGTTAAATTAACGATCGAAAATTTGATGACACACACACCAAGTGAAATTCAGAAAAACGTTTTAATAAAAATGTAGAATAGTATAATTAGTTTTCTACTAATATAAATTTATACTAACGGTTATAGCATGTATAAATGAATAAAATGGAGTTGTTAAGCAATTAATAATTAAATGTGTAGTTAAGTTATATATTACAAAAATGAAATATTTTTCCGCTTTGATGCAAAAACACCATTTTTATTGTCTTATGAAGCAAAGTAATATTTTAAAAAGACTGATACATTTTAGGATAACAAAAATTAGATTTTAATTTGTTTATTACCGTCACACTGAGAAGCAACACCAGAGGGCTATTGGTGATGGACCGTGTAATTTTGAGCCTCGGTCAAGTGACGAGATCGACTTCTGAGCTGGCACCTCCCTTTCCAAACTTCCAAATCCCGCCAAAGGGAAGAATTGGGACATCGACTAGATTTAACGTACTTCACCCTCGCTATACAGCGAGTCTTTAGTAGTATCAGGACTTGAACTCATGATTCAACGAAAACAACGCCATCTGCGAGTCTGCGTCCCTGACCACTAGGTTACCGTATGTTTGAATAATGATTCCCATAATTACTCCTCCTGTGTAGGGGAATTGATGCATGTTAAATATGTTGAGGCTTAAAGCTCTCTCTTGGAGACGTGTGGATGTGTGGAGTGTCAGGTGTCGATGTTATTTCAACAACACCGAACGAGAATCCGCGACCATGACTGGAAATTACTTCTTTAAAGTAAAACATTCCCCGTACGTATAATCACTATTGATGCTAAGCGTAATGAGCAGGATGTAATAGCAATTATTCTAAATACCATGGAAGCTCTTATTTTTTCGTGAAAAGGACTTAAAAATTCCTTATAAACTTTATACAATTTATTTTTGTAAAATTTTAATGTTATAATACAACAATGAATTACAAGTTTGTGTAACTTTAATTAAATTGCTCTTACATAATCAGACTGTTGTTACGTAATTAGATTACGTAATTAAATACAAAATTAAATTTTAAAATAAATGTCTTCAATAGCTTTATTTCTTAACTAAAGATAGGAATTGTAATAAAAAACCTGTCGAACATTTCTCTAACATAATACGACAAATATTAAACGAATGGACGAAAAAAGAACTGATACACACAAAAGTAAAACGAATATAAAATTTTAATTTCTTTTTCTTTTTTACTTTTATTATTATTCCTTTTGCTCAGGGATTTGCCTAGGATGAAAAAAATATCAATTGTATTTCAATGTCTCTCTCATTTTTTTAGATAAATTTTATTTTTAGCATAAAATTGGATATTCATTGCTTTAGAAGTTACTTCCTTAAAATAAAGCGTCCCCCATATCTATTGTCATTAATTATTCTACAAGTCATGAACATGATATAATTAAAAGTATTCTAAATACTATGAAAGTTCTCTTTTTCATGAAAAGGCTTGAAAAATTCATTATGAGCTATTCACAATTTACTTCCATCGAATTAGTTTGTTAATTATAAGTTATTATAGTGAATATAATGAATTTTAGTGAATTATAAGTTTGTTCAATTTTAATTAAACTGTTGTTACATATATTCAATATGCAATTATACCACTCATAATGTAATTATCTATATTACATAAAAATATATTATATTTCCCTTTGTGTAATTAATTATGCTATGCGTGAGGGATTAAATCATGTAAATTGATAAAATATTACTAATTAATCTTTCAATATAGGAAATATTTTTAACTGTAAATATTGTATAAATGAAGTTATAAATCGAAGTTTAACATCTGCCGAAATAGTTTTCTAATTGTCTACCCCACCCCTATTCCTCTCATAGTATTCTTCATTCATAAATGTTTTTGTTGTTGTTTATAAGAACTAACCAAGTTATATCGAAATCAACAATACGGATGGGTAATCTGTGAGATGCAGATTGAATTCCGTTTTTTAAATAGTATACAAATATTAATAATAAACGAACTTTGTGAGTTTATTTGAAAAAGAGGAATAACATTAAAAGATTAACATTTCACAAATCATCTAAGACTTCACATTATTTCCAGGAGCGTTATTTTCTTATTGATTGCGTGTAACAAATTTAATATCTGAATATAATTATCCGTTATAATATCTGAATTAATAACATATCTCTAACTTTGAATTTCGTTTTTTTTTCCCCTCAGAGTTTGTAAAAGAAAATGAGATGCTGACTTTAATCATCCGATAAAATGTCTACTCTTTAATTCTACTCTACTTACGAAAGTTGTGGTTATTGATTGTATATTTACCAATTTTTCTCTAATACCGGTAATTCGCAAAATTTTCAAATAAAGATAGTAAATCGATAAATTACTGTTAATTCTTTAAATCTTCAACATAAAATTTAAATTCATAATATTGCTTGATATTTGTATACTTTAACAAAAGTATATGAAAATAAATTGTATTCTGAACACAAAAATCAAAAAACTCAAAATTCTTATAACAAAATATTTTTAATACTTATATATGAATAATGTTTCACATTAAAATCAATTATTAAACATATAATTAATTATGTTATCTATTTATCTACATAGCTTAAGAAATAAGCATATAAGAAACCTACTCATCAACCCTTTCGTCTCACGCTTGTGACCTAGTTTTTGTCACAAAATAGTCCCGCAGAAAAAAAAAACCCTCTTAAATCCCACACTTATTGGTTTTATAATAATTATTAAAGAATAGTACACCATTTGAATATATTTCTCTCTTATATTTTCCTACAGAAAATAAGTGGCCGCGGTAGTCTAGGGGTCATAGCATCGGATTCGTGACCGACGGTGTTCGTTCAGTCGTGGGTTTTGATCCTTGGCCACTAAAGACCTGTCATGTAGCTGGGGCTGATGCACGTTAAATCTGTCCAGTCCCAAAGTCCTCCCGTTTGCAGAGTGTGGATGTTAAGAGAAGGGGGTTCCTTTCTCAGTTGTCGTCCTCGTCACTTGACCATGGTTCAAAATTACGAGGTCCGTCGCCAATAGCCCTCGTGTTGCTTCTAGTGCGACGTAAAAAAAACTAAACTCTAAGACCTTCAGAAAATCCTCGAATTATTTTTTAACGATTTTATTAAAAATGTTATTTCCTTGTACGTCAGAGGTGGATTATTATATTGCATTTCTATTCTTGTTTCGATCAATAAGTTAAATTTCGCTTTCATGGGTAACATCATCGCAGATGTTGTAGAAGAGTATTATAGTTGTGTACTTAATTTACCGAATTACCCGTATGGTATTGGATGTGAATTTGCAGCACTCAGGTCTTTATCTCCTACCAGAGTAGAAATTAAGATTCACTGAGCAGCTCTTCCGAGTACCCAGCGCAATAATTTAAAATCAGTTAAGTAATTTAAGAAATGACAGTGAAGTTTCCTTAAGTTAAAGAGAGACAATTTTATGAGTATTTTCTGGGTAGTGAAATTGATCAGAGAGTTGATATTTAAACTTGGGGTAGGAAGGAGAGGGAGCGAAAAAATCTGAATAATATACGTATAACATTGGTTGCCGTGCATACCCTCTTTCCAATAAAAAAAAACCCTCGAATATTGATTTTATGTTCTGACTTCGTCATCTTTTAGAAAATGTAGCGTATTTTATAATACTATTCATTTCTGTATCAATCGGTGTACCTATTTCTCCTAGAGTAAAATGTGTATCATGTTTCTTCTCTTACACAGTAACATTAAAATGACCTTTAAACTACACTATTCACGTAAAAAATGGCTCCTTTTTGGAATATTCCGAAATTTTTAAAATACTCCATCACAAGCGAATATGTATGTTATAACATCACAAACTATGAGAATTGGAATAATTTTCTGCCAGGTAATGTGTTCGAAGTTTCGATCAAGTTCTTTGACGAAAGTTTGGTTATTTTTAATTTTAGTTATTATTTATTATTTTGTTTTTATTAACGCCGCACTGGAAGCAACAATAGGGCTATTGGCGACGGACCTCGTAATTTAGAACCTCTGTCGAGTGAGGAGAAAGACACCTGAGCTGGTTCCCCCCCCTCCTAACTTTCACACCACGCCTTTGGTAGGACTTTAGCCCCCGACAGAATCAACGTGCATTAGTTCCACGACACGACTGGTCTTTAATTGCATCAGGACTCGAACTCACGGCTCAGTGAAAGTAGCATCAGCCGCGAATCTGCAACCATAACCGCATTTTTCCCTTAAGTAATAAGCCTTACTGAAATTAAAGAGATACACTGGAAGAGAACAGATTGTACAAGCTGCTATCTGACAGCAGCTTATCTAAAAAATATAGAAATATATAAATAGAGGTCCTTAACCTCAAAGTTACTGACAGGCTCTATGTATGCCCCCGGGTCACATGACATACGTCCAATCGAATTTATTCCCAAGAGCTTTGCATATTATTGGTCATCATAGAAATCTTGAGGCTTTCCCTACTCCGTTTGCTCCTAATGGTATCCCAAAGGAGTCCCTTGGTAGTATCCCGAAAGGGAAGGAGTTACACGTGTGACTTCCTAGGAACACATGAGCTCAGGAAAAGGCGTCAGCGTTGATGACTTATGATGTGCGCCAAGGGACTAGACCACCACTATGGTCAATAAAAATATCTAAAATACCACTTATGCGAGCACTGAGGAGCTGTTGATGTGTATATTTAGTTTTTATTAACGTCGTACCAGAAGCAACACGAGGGCTATTGGTGACGGATCTCGACATTTTGAACGTCGGTTAAGTGACGAAGGCGACACCTGAACTGGCACCTCCATCTCCAAACATTCAACGCCAATGGGAGGACTTTGAACCTCGGCAGATTTAATGTGTTTCCGCCCTGGCTACATGGTGGGTCTTTAGTGGCATCAGGGCTCGAACCCACGACTCGATAAAAACCACCAGCTATGAGTTCGCGACTATGACCACTAGGCTACCGAGGCTATTTTATACTTTGTCAATATAGCATTTTGAAGTTCGACGAACCATTTGTAGGAGAACTCATCTTACAATTCTGTTTTTGTTCTAAAATTTCTCTTTAAATGAATTGATCCTTTTGATATTAAGAACTATTTTTAATGTTTTTACGAATTTATTTTTTGATGGTTCTTCGCAGTCCTGTAGCATCAATTTATGTATCCCATATGTGAACTCAACGCATTCCATTCGTTAAAGCATTTGTAGATATATCTCATTTGCAGCTCTCATTTCCAAACGGTCATCTCCCACAGTATACCATGGCTGCAATAACCTAGCGGCCATGGTTTGGCGAACTTGAGCCTGGCGTTGTTTCCGTCGGATCGTGGATTCGAATCCTAATGCCATTAAAAAAGCACATTATGTAGTAGCGCTGATGCACGTTAATTCTGTCAAGGCTCCAAGTCCTCCCATAGAGAGGCCAACTTCCACAAACGTATTTGGTGTTTAATCTAAAACGTATGGTAAATATATTGTATTAAAACTGTTTTTATCAAAATATAAGTTATTTAGTTTTAAAAAATTTAAAATATTTAATTGTATAAACGAATATTTATTTTAACAACTGTATGTGTAAATTATTTAATGAATTATTTAATATCTGTTTAACAGTGGGCTGAATATTTTCATTGCCCTTAAAAACTTTAAACTACATTTAATCGTCTTTTTTTTATTTTTCATGACTGTCTTATTTAAAACACTAAGAGTATTTTTTTTTTAGTTCAGTATAAATTTTTAAAAATTCTTTTCAGTTGGTTATATGAGTTTTTGATTGTTAACTATGTACATTTAATAAAAATTTATGTTTGTGTTCTCTAGTTTTATTAACTTCGCACTAGAAGCAACTCGAAGTCTATTCGCGATGGACCTCATAATTTTGAACCTCGGTCAAATGACGAAATAAAGATTTTAAAAAAATAGTAATTTTTAGAAGTAGACAAAATTAGATATAACTGTTTTTTAACTATTTTTGTTTGAAAATGAATTTTAATGCATATTGTATGTATTCGAATATAGTGAACATAAACTTTTTCTTATAAATATCTAATTTAAAAAACTGTTCAAAGGGTACTGTATCTCCATAAATTTTCAGAATAATTAAAATACCACATTAACCTACCTCTTGCAAAAACCAGATGGTCAAAAATAATGGACAAGGGGCAATCATACATTTAAGGAGTGTTCTCAACATTGTGACGTTGTGCTATTTGCGATTTTCTCTTCACTAACCTCGAAAACCTTTCAGTAATTTGAAATGAATACAATTACAATTTCTTTGCAAACAAAAATGAAACATTATTGAGTAAATCAGATGAAGTTAAGAAGTGCAGTGAATTGATCTAGAGATAGTGAATATATAAATGAAATTGAAATGAATTGATATCTGGGAAAACTACAGACTGATAAATATTTGTAAGTTGTATTAAAGCATTATAATTAATCTTTTGAACTGAAATTGAAGAACAAAAAACAACTGGCAGTTTGCGAGAAGTGGTTGAATCAGAACGAGTGAATTGGTATGCAAAGATTCTATTAGCTGATCATAATTTAGAATCGACGAGTTAAGTAGAATTCGAATGAGAGTGATCTTATCTATTCTTCAATGATTATTAATAAAGTATTTTATCTTGCTCTCTTTCGTATTTTCAACAGTAATTATTGATTAATTAATTAGACGGAAGGATAGTATAATTTAATAATGAACGATGGTCGTCACAAAATGTTCTTTGAAACCTTAGTCTCAAATATTAGCCTGAAAATCTCAAAATTAGTGTATGGTTAAGAGGTTTTTCTACTTAAGCAGTATATTTATTCCTTTATTGAATATTTTCATTATTAATATTTATGAAAGCCAAGGAAGTGTGAACAATTTATCTACTTAACACACTTATTCCATTTTTCCGATATCCTCTAACAATGGGGTCTTCCATGTTCATTTCGGTTCATAAACAGTATCTTTAAAAAAAACTAAATCGATGCTACGGTACACGGATTAATTCATTTTATTTAGTCAATGTCACAATGAGGAATTAAAAAACAAAGTATATGTGTGTGTTATTTTCTGCTAGATGAAGCTTGTCAAATAGGTGGTTCAAGGCGAATATTTTTGCTGCCCTGTCAATATAGCAATATGTAACAAATATTTTACTAGAAAAAAATACATCATAACCTTTAAAATGTGTAATTACTCATAACTTTTGTTAAGGGTCCACAACATCCCGCAATGAACTTTTACTAATCGCTTTGAATCGATATACATTTTTCCTCGTCGATAGCAGCAATTATTTTATTGACCGATAACTTTCCATGCGCATAATCGTCTGTTGCCTTGCTTTATGTGCTTAATAGAGAACAAGAAAAATAACTTTATTTATTTTATTCTCATTAAATTTGCAGTAATTGTGTGTGTGTGTGTGTTAGTTTTCAAAAAAATGTAGAGTTTTTTATTTTACAATTTTATTGCTTTGCATTAATAGATACTCCTTAGTTTTAGGTTTTTATGTTCAGTACGGGGCCGTAGTAACCTAGTGGTCAAGGTCGTGGACTCACGGCCGGCGTCGTTTCCGTCGAATCATGGATTCAATTCCTGAAACCACAAAAAACATTTCATGTAAAGGAGTTAAATCTGTCGAGACCCTAAACCCTCCCATTGACGTGATGCAGAAGATTGGATAGGGATTTACTAGCTCAGGTGCACCTCCTTATTTAGACCGAGACCTAAAATTACGTCACCAAAAATTTTCCTTTTTGCTCCTGTGGTATGAATACTAAGTCGAAAAATCAAAACAACTAATTTCTATGCTTCGTATGAATAAGTCTCATTTACGTATATTCTCTCTCGAAAGTTATTTCTTTGATACGAATGGATCATTTACTTAATATCACATTCCGTTATCATTACATCCCTTTTCCACTGTAGGGTCGCGGTAGTCTAGTGGTCATGGTCACGGACTCGCGACTATTTTTCATCGAGTCATGGAAACGAGCCTTGATACCACAGAAGGTCTGTCTTATAGCCGGGCGTGGCCGCGGTAGCCTAGTGGTCAAGGTTCCAGATTTATGACCTGCGGTTTTCGTTCAGTCGCGGGTTCGATCCTTGGCTGCCAATGACCCGCAGTGTAACCGGGGAGTTTCAGTTTTTTTTCTTAACGTCGCACTAGAAGCAACACGAGGGCTATTGGCGATGGACCTCATAATTTTGAATCACGGTCAAGTGACGGGGACGACACCTGAGCTGACAACCCCCTTTCCTAACTCCCACACCACGCCAACGGGAGGACTTTGGGCCCCGACAGATTTAACGTGCATCAGCATCGGCTACACGGTGGGTCATTAGTGGCAAAGGATCGAACCCGCGACTGAATGAAAGCCGCAGGCCACGAATCCAAAACCATGACCAAACGGCTTCCACGGCCACAAACGTTTGGAAAAAAAATAAAAAATAGAAAGAAAAAAAAAACAATTTCACAAAAAGTAGGGTCGGAATTAGAGAAGGATCGCTAGAAAATTCTGGAGGCGTGTCACCCGTGTTTACCAAAGACAGTAAATCTCATAGGAAAGAAAAAAGTCACTTGGGTGTTTTGGGGTCATAATACTCGTAGTTGACTAAAAAAGGCAAGCCCCTAAGGGGGATCACGTGCACGAGTGGTTTTCTAATTTAAGAAATGGCTAAATATATATTGATGACAAACTTAGCTCTAGATGTCTGTCGATTTCCCGATCGGAAGTAAATTCATGAACTTGTGAATGAAGAATGGACCATTAAACGTATGGAGGAGTTAATTAGACTATCTTGAAGTAAAAAAAAGTTTGGAAATATGAAGAGTCGCTGCCAGATTTGTGCCTAAATGTATGAATGAACAACAAAAAGAGTCATCTAAGTACATTAGTTTTCGGCCAAAAATGACTCGGCTTCATTTCAATAGGGTGGAGAACTCTCGGCTAGAGTTATGTCTGTCGTGTGTCGGAGGCTGATTCCTGATGCCATTTAATACCCCCTAATCAACGAGGACGATGCACGTTCAATCTGCCAGGTTTTCCATTCCTCCTATCGGCATGGTTTGGAAATTTGGAGATGAGCTCACGTGTTGTCATCGTCACTTAAATGATGCTCAACATTACGTTACCAAAAACTTTAGTGTTACTTTTAATGGTGACGAGGATAAACAGACAATCAAAACCCCTTATTCACGGAAGTTAAGTCCTCCAAATATGGTGCCAAATGGTTAAGCTAAATCGACAATTTTGCTACCAATCACAGAATCTGAGTGATTCCCTTACAGAATCCTCTCTAAAATGCCTAATTGATAGAATAGCTGATTGTGGTTACGAGTATTGTCTTCGAGTGTTTGGTTCGAGTCTTGGTGTCACTTAAGATCCATCGTATAACTGGACTGATGCATGTTAAACCCATCGAGTCTCAAAGTCCTCAAATTGGGAGGGTGTGGAAGTTTGGAGAGTGAAGTGTCATTCTGGTGTTATCCCTGTCACTTGACTGAGGCTCAAAATTTCAAAGTCCGTCTCCAGTAACCCTCGTTTTCGCTCCTAAGTGTGACATTAAATTAGAATCAACTAATAAAAACGACGAATTTTATTAGATCGATACTAGGATCCCCCCCAGTTTCTAAGCTATGACTTTGTTCCCTAGATCATATATTCTAAATAGATTTCGAATCCCGTTAATTGTATGAGTACTATGGGGCATCGAAAATTCTTAGTAAGCAGTAGATGACAAATAGTTTCGCCAAATCGCGATTTACCGACTCATTCGGAAATCCGAGTGGTTACCAAACAGAGATCCCTCTAAAACATGTTTTATTAGGCCGAGTCATAAATAACTTCCGATTCAGCTAGATATAATTTATTGCTCATAACTACCCTTCAAGAATTACCGGAACTAACAAATGTGCTTTCACTAAGTAGATAAGGATACAGTTATTTTCTGACAACTGCTCCGAGAGGTGCATTTTATATTGAGCTGTTGTTCCTAACCCCTCACACGGAGAGTGCATCTCCGTTCGGCGATGACTTAGGAATTTAAACAATGCAATGGTGCCTGGGCAACAACTGAAAATACACGTGATGGAGACTCATAATCGATCGGGGAGTTAGAAACTGGTTTGCCAAACTCCGTTCTGGAGATAGAACTTCAAAAGAAAAACCGATGGTGGGGTGTCCTTCCAACATTGCCGACGATCTTTTCAAGGAAATATTGGGAAGCAAATTCCCCCCTAACCGTTACTGCATAACTATGTACTCGAATAAGAGTATCGGAGTAAACTTTATATTTAATATTTACGTAAAAAGTTTTGATAAATGTGGGGAGAGACCGTGAACTAACAGAGACTTCACAATCAACTGTTTGCCACCACCTGAAGAAATTTAAGAAAGTGAACAAATTGGGACTTTTTGTTCCTCTCAATCTCAGTGAACGGAATAAAGAAGATCTCATGTCAATCGCCCCGCACTTGCAAATGAAAAATGAACCTATTATTAACAGGATTACAACAGATGACGAAAAATTGGAACCTATGACAATAACAGAAAAACCAAAGATTTGATAAGGATCAACCATCTCTATCAGATCCGAAAGCTAACATCCATTTGGAAAAGATTTTATAATGTTGGGATTTTCGAGAGATATAATTTATCACATGTTGTTGAAATCAAATTTAATGAAGACTTCGAATACTTATGTTCGGTAGCTGCAAATAGAGATAAACTCCATGTAAAGCATCCTGAAAGAATTCTTGAGCATGGATTGTAAATTTTGACACACCCGCTTTACTCCCCGGACCTACCTCGACAGACTACCGCACATTCTATATTTTACAAAAAATTTTGAATGAAAAAACCTACAATTTTGAAGATCAAGTCAATGAAGCTATAAAAAATTTCTTGCACTCCTGGTCAACAACATTCTTCGAGAAAGGAGTTGATAAGCTTTCATACACAACACAGACACAGGAAGATGAGGGAAAAGTCACAAGTAATATTGGTGAAAGTAGAATAAATTAATATAATTCGGTTATCAGACGAAAACAAAGTAAATGTCTGATATGAAATGGAAGCTATATATGACTCGACCTAATTGAGTAAGTCGACCTAATTGAGAAAGTGAGTCGTGTTGTTTGGCTTAATGTATGTTTAAACTGTAATGAGTAATTATTATGAAATTGAATGAAAAATGATTTCCATAATTTTTTCGCTGAAAAAGATGGAATGTAGAACATTAAATTAATGATAAGATAACTTAAGGTGTGATTTCATATAGACTAACACTTTCAATTCAGTCAGTGAAAAGACTATAAAATGAATGCTAATATTTTTTTCTTTGTACGCCGTACATAAGATGTCGTTTCCCTTTTCTGAAAAAAAAAAAATATGAATTACTAACATTCTTCAAAAAAATTAATTATACACGAAATAAGAAAGAGAATTGTACTCTATATCCTTACTTGTAGAAAGAAATTTTGCAGAAAATTACAAAGAAACATTTACCTTTCTAGCTAAAGAAATAGCTATTATAACGATGGTCTATTCGCATTCTTTTATTAATTACCTTGGAAGCTCTTTATAATTTGTATACATTACAAAAACTAGGTTGGCTGGTTGATTGATTTTTTTAACGTCGCAGTAGAAGCAACTTGGGAGCTATTGACAACAGACCTCGTAATTTTGAAACTCGGTCAAGTGAAGAACGACAACTGAGATGGAATCACTTTCTCCTAACTTCCGCACCACGCCAATAGGAGGACTTTAAGCCTCGACAGATTTAACGAGCATCATCCTCGGCTACACGGCGGGTCATAAGTCGCATCAAGGCTCTAACCCAAGATTCGACGAAAACCACTGACCACGAGTTCACAACCATGACCACAAGGCTACCGTGACTAATACAAAAAAATAAAACACCCGCCCATTCAAATGAAACGTGATTACGCGAATTAATTTGATTAGGTATTGTGATGAAGTGATAATGAAAAATGGATATATAACTAATATGCCAAAGTTAGTATGAGGGAGGCAAGAGTGAGAAGAAATTGAATAGGGTGCGGAACATACTTGTACATGTAGGAAACCTAATTTGATATTGCTGCAGTTAAGATACGACTCTGCCTTGTAGAAGTTGAACCCTCGCCGTAACTATACGATCATATACTCGGTTAAGAGTATCGAGATTTAATATTTACGTAAAAAATTTTTGTAAATATGTTTACGCAATGGACCGGAAACTAACGGAGAGCATTTCTTTTATAACAATAATAAAAAACTATTACACTCAAAAACCAGCGACTGCTTCATTTGACTAAAAATTGCAATTTTTTTTTCTTAGAATTTAAGTTAGAGATTTTAAGCTCGTGATTTAAGATGATGGGAGAGTTAGGTAATAGGAAGGCGTTACAATATTAAATTATATTTATTGTTATACTATTCAGGAAGAGTCTTGGTAATATCATGATTTCGATCACACGCTTTGAGAATGACCTATTCAAGACAATTCGAAAGCTCGAGTCTAGATTTTCTTTATCATCTTTCATGCAGTATAGCAGGGATGTTTCTCCTTTAATTGAAAAACGGCCTTCAAAGTCCTTATTTCGAATATTATACTGACAGAAAAATTAGGAATGAGCTTAAGTGTTATTTTCATTTCTTGATTACCGCTCAAACTACGAGCTTACGTCATCTTAAATCTTCATATAACTTCTAATACGAAGTTTACTCAAAACAAGCCCCTCATTATCATTAAAGGAGGTAAATAAGAAATTTCCATCAAGAAATACGCAAATGATTATTGCTGGATGATAGCGTTCCTAAATACGAAAGGGATTCTAAAAGTACCGGTTTTTAGACAAATGGGATTGAAAAAGCAAGTTGTTTTTAGCATCGTGCTCTACAATCTGTTAAACCTCACTGAAGCAGTTTTGACACTGATTCGCAGGTCGTTTTGATTTGGCAATTATTTGTTATCAAAATTTGATTGCTGCAGCATCAAGCTATTATACACCAGAAATCGAACAACAATAAAAAAAATACGTTACTTTCAGTGAATCTATTAAAAAGAAGGCCAAGACGGTTTCATCGTCCAGAAAAATTATCGCATGTATTTTTGTGATATGAAGGGAGTCATATTCATGAACGTAATAAAGGGAAACGAACATTGAACTATTCTATAGTGAATTTCGCCACTACAATTTTTATGCCAAATATCCCATTTGCCATTCCAAACACGGGTACTTTTTGAACCACTATCGTGACATAAATAAAATATATTCGTTACAAATACTTCCTTTTAATATTAAAGCAATTTATAATTACATTAATATGTAATTTAAGTGGAAATAAATTAATTTTTGAGAATAAGTAACTTTAATGATCTTAATAAATTTACTTGGGTTAGTGCGGAACTTTTATTTTTCTCAGTCTTTTCTCTTTGACTGTTTCGTTAGGTAAGTTAATCGGATCAAAAAGAATACTACTGTTCGAAAAATAAATTATTTTAATCCCCTTATGATAAAATCTCCTTGATAGAAGTCGAGATTCCTGCTCCATTTACTTTAATACCCAATCATACGAAACAAGCAAGAAGAAAATAAAAGGACACGACGGAAAATTGGGAAAATTTCTCCAATTTAATCAATTACTATGTAAATGTAATAATTTATATTCAATTCATAGTTTTTCAAATGCAAACTATTTAGAAGTGTTTTATTTCAGTATGTGATTGGTGATATACCGCAAAATGTAAAATTAATATAAAAAGTAAAACAGTGGAATATCTGACACACTCTTGACATTATTGGATATGTACAGAATTTGCGTAATAGCTGAAAATAAAAAATAGGGGACGATAACTATGTCTTCACTTCCTTTGGAGCATCTTCACAGAAAGCAAGGACTGGATATAGCTTGATTTCCTCTATAATATAACAATGAATATTGCCTCGCAATAAGCGGACAATAATTCTTCACGGCGGCAGTCAAAACTAGCCAATGAATAATTTAAGTGTCAAATTTGCTTTGTCTCCGCTCAATATATTGGCAGATAAGATGAAGGATTTCAAGTTATTGCTGTTCATAACCCTTTCGGGCTTTAATCCCTAGAATTTACTATTATTTTAGATGAGCCAAAACATTGTTTATTACACTTGCCCAAGAGTTAAGAAAATTATAAATGTGGATGATAAAAGACTTTTTACATGAAGGTTTATGATCAATATTGAAAACTTTTAATAAAAATATTTGAGTAATCAATTTTAATTGACTATTTTAAAAAGAAAAAGTTAAGTTTAAAATATAAAGATTAATTATTATTGTTGTATTAAGATTTCGTGATTTTAAGAGATCAAAGCTGTTGTCATGTAATTTACTAAAATAGTTTGTAGAGTCTTGATTTAAATATAATAAAAATTTAGTTTTGTGATTTTTTTAAAGAATAAAATTAATAAATGAAATTAATTAATTAGAAGATTATTAAATTTGAAGGTTGCTTTGGTAGAAATATCTTGCTTGTTTCTCCAGTCTGGTAGTTTCGAAGGATCAGAAGTTTCTCTCGTGGTGTCGAGAAGGTGAATTTCTATTGGTTAGTATGGATGGTTGCTATCTGTGATGGGTGGAGTTTTACAGTTTCTGTGATTTTTTGAGTGCAGCTTGATAAAGTTGAAATTTATTGAAGGGGGAGGGGATAATTAATTTAATAATATTTCAAGAGGTCTATGAATTTGCTGATTATTTCTGAAGGGGGTGTATTTTTCTATGTCTTGAATTGTTCTATTGGTAGACGTATCTATTTGTGAAAAAAATTTCTGGATAGCTTCTTGATGAAGGTTTTGAGGGAAGAGTATTTTAATATATGACACCACCAAATTGCTTTACCAACCCCTCTGTCGTCAAATATATGTCCTTTTCCACCTACCCTTGTTGCGTTCGGCTATTCGTGGTTTCGACTTCACTAACCTCGGAGACTTATTGGTAATTTGAATTGCATAAAATTACAATTTCTTCTCAACCAAAATAAAAGTAGGTAAATTAGAAGAAGTTAAGAAGTGTAGCGAATCGAATAAGAAACAGTGATAGGTAAACAAAATAGAATTGAAAGCAAGGAGATGGACATATAGGAAATTGAAAGGCTGATAAATATATGTAAATTGGATTGAACCTTCGTTATTATTCACTTAGGTTGAAATGATTCTTAGTTAGAGTAATAAGATTCGGATTTACTGCTATTGAGAAGTGTTTGAATCGGAACGAGTGAATTGGTAAGCTAAAACTTTATTAATGGAATATAAACTATGATTAACTGAGTTAAGAGCGATTTGAGAAATTGTGATTTCTTCGGTAGTTAATAAAGTGTTTTGTCCTGCTCTTAAGTATCTTCAGTTGGTGTTGTGAACTTATGACTTTTTAATTTCACTTAAAGATCCCCGTAGAGTTAAATAATGAAGGAAATACATCACATCCTGTTAGATGAACTGCATTTTCTAGTTTAATGTGTAATGGAGTTTTTGAGTTAAGTTGAAAAAAGATATTAGTTTTGCGAATAGCATATTTCCTAAGAAAGAATAGCTTTCAATCACCGTGGTTTCTCTAACTTTGAGTCTGATCTTTCCGACTTTGATTCGTATCTAGTATTGTTATTTTCTGCTATAACTAACATATATTACCCTTTTTCACTTAAATTATTTTGTATATTTCAAATGGACGCTTACTACGGGGCGCGATAGCCTATTGGTCATCGTCGTGGACACGCAGCCAGCGATTTCGTCGAGTCGTGTGTTCGAGCCTTGATGCTACTAATGATCCGTCGTGTAGCCATGGCTGATGCACTATAAATCTGTCGAGGCTCAAAGTCCTCTCGTTGGCGTGGTGAGGAAGCTAGAAGAGGAAAGTGACAGCTCAGGTGTGGTCCTAATCACTTGGTCGTGAGGCAAAATAATGTTCATCCCCATTAGCTCTCGTCTTGTATTTAGAGCGTAACGTTAATAAAATCAATTAATCAATCAATCAATCATGGCATTTAATTCTGTTTATCCCTCAAGTTCAGAGTCTGCGAAACCATTTAGTTTTATGAAAGGAAATACTATTATGGATCTAGATGTATGAATGCCACTTACTATGTACTTTTGAACTTAGGATTTCCTTTAAAGTTCCTGTTCAAAAGAATCATAAGCTTACTGTACAAAAACAATGAATTTAAAATAATACTTTTTATGCTAATGGGGAAGAGCATTCCTAACATGTAGTAGAAAACCTTTGAGCTTACAAACACAACGAATATTTAAAACGGCCACTCCTTTCTGAGAGGATAAACTGAATGGGCTAAATTCATGTGACGTCATGAACACCTGAAAAAACTTATCACGTGATACTCGCCGATGTAAACAAGTCTTGTATTCGTTTGTTTACACTGCGTTTTAGAAATGTGTTATGCTTCATATGTTAAAGTGGTAAAAGCCTATTTTGGGGTAGCCCCTTGGAGATTTTTTTTTGAAATCGCGCCAAGATGGCGCCAAAGCGGGTTTCAAACCCGGAGATCCCGAAAGAGAGAAAAAAAGATGGCGTCGTGCCTGGAAGGCAAATGAAGTACCAGAATGACACCAAGGCGGGTATTTCAAATGAGAAGCGAAAAAAGATGGCGTCGTGCCTGGAAGGCAAATTCTGAAGTCAGCAGACGTATTCAATGAAAAAAAAAAACGCGGAAATCGTCGTGTCTAGTAGACAAAACAACGCATTTGGAATTTCAGTTACAATGAATAAAAGTAAAAATACATAACATAAAGAGGAAACATTGCGAAAACGAATGGATAAAATTTACTGACCTTATTCAGGAAATAAATCTGCACCCACGAACATGAATACAGTAGTTGATTCCCTAATATTCAACGAACTGCTTCAAAACCGTTATTAGAAATTCTTTTGCTTTCTAAACGCTAATTTTCTTTTACTATATATGCTACTTTTTAACTGAATGAGAAATTATCACACATCTTTCTTAATGTTTTATTTTACAAGAAATGTTGAAATTATTTCGGATTACTGCAGCATAAAGGTATTGAACCATTAACCATTCTTCTATCAACAAGCAGAAATGATTATTCAAATTGGTTTGGTTCACACAGACATTTTGTTATAGTTATGGAAATGTCCTAATTTAACTGTGATATATACAAATATTTAAAAAAAAAATGTTTTTTTACTGCTGTTCTTTAAAATTTCATTCAATAAAACCGTTTGATGAATGTTTATAGAATTTTTAATATGTTAGTATTTATTTTTAACATTTAATTCAATTTGTGATACAGGGATGATCACAATAGTGTGGAATTTCATTTTATGATGCATTTGTTTTTTAAATGAAATACTGAAGATAATTATTTAAAATAAAAAAAACTTGATGCTTGCTATATATACAAAATAGTAAAGTCATTATCTATCACACTATAACCTTTGTGACTAATTAAAATATCTGAAAAACTGGAGTAAAATTAAAGGAATATAACTCAAATTTTTTAGTATGTACTCAGAATAACTTTATTATCTAATTCTGTACTTTTATTAATTGACATATATAATCAGTATTACAAAACTAATTTCTAATGTAGAACTGTTCCAAGTAATGATTTTGAGTATATATTTTTTACTTTACAGGAATTTTTTAAGAAATATTTTGAAAAACAGATTTCTTTCTTATTATAACATATATTATGGAAGCATTTTGACAGTAATTTTTCTAGCTGATGTTTAACATACTATGTACATAATGTTGAATTAAAAAGAAATAAAGTGTTTAAACATGGCTCTGAATATCTTTTACTGTATCTCTCATACATTATATTAGTGGAATTAAATTCAATATAGTTTCCATTAATATGTCCTAATTGTATTAAAATAATCACTTAAAAGGAAAACATCTTTTACTTGCATTTTTCATATGTAAATAAAGCGTTGGAGTATCCACCAAAAGTATTACGTTGTTCATGTAAAATAATTCCCCCTTTGAAGACTACTACCTTTTTGGAATGTCAAGTTCAAACACAGTATTCAGATTATTTCTGCTTTGTTAAAGGGTTAATTGATCAGAATAATTATCAAACTTCTCAACTGCCCCAGGTTGTCATATGTGTTAGAGCTGTTTTTAATAATTTTGTAACTGCAAATACAACTAATGTAACTTATATTTTGCTATACATATATATATTATTTTTAATTTAGTGAGAAAGTATTACGCAACTTTTTTATGTCTTATTTCAAAGTAATTGTTTAAATATGAATTCTTATTGCTGTAGCAGAAAGGTATTGAATCATTCTTGTATCAACAAGCTAAAATAATGGCTTCAGATTTATTTTGTTTACACACAAACATTTTTTTCATTGTTGAAAGCTTCTTAATTTAACTATGATTTGCTAATATTTTTTTTAAAAAAATGTCTCTTTACTTCTGCTAATAATTTTATTTAATAAGATTATTTCAGATATTTCATATATATTTATTTTGAACATTTCTTAAAATTGTCTGGTAATATTAGTTGGTTTATACATTGATAATTTTCAAATTGGAATAGATAATTAATTCAAAAATACTTCAATATTTTTAAAACATTGCATATTTGAAAGGTTATATCATAATATCTTCAGGGAGGTTCTATTATATCTTAAGAATTGTTATTGGTCAATTAAGAAAATAATTTTCTTATAAGTAATTATTTGTGTGTTGCAAATTTATTATACATAAAGCAGACTATCCATAATATTACATTGTAATCATATATTCAGAAACTTCTAGACTTTAATTCGTATAGATCAGTGTTAAAAATTATTTTCATACATATAAATATTTGTGTATGACACTGAGGATGTTTTATAGAATAACATTATAGTATTTAAAAAATAGTGTTGTGAAATTTTAAGAGTTTAGAGCCACTTTGCTACTTCTTTTTATCGATAACTATTATAACAATGTTGCTCGACAAGAATTCTATTTTTTTTCACTTCATAAGTGTATAATGTAACTTAAACTGTCTTTTTTAATTGATGGAGAATTATATATCTTATTTTAAGATACATATTTATATTTAAGATATTAAGGTTTTACCATTTTCAACAAATGTTGTACATCAGTTTTTCGTTCCAATAATACTGTGTGGCAGTCATAAAGTAAGAATTATTCACACAGAATAAAATGTTGACAAAAATAGCTTTTATTCCAGATTATTCTTTAATTATTTGAAGTAAATTTCAGATGCTTTATGACAGGAGTAAGATATTTCAGCATATATATTTTTTAAAGAACATGGTTTTAATTTAAACATAAATTTCATGTGTATTTTGGAACCAAATTTTCACAGTCTAATCAGGCATCCTTCCTATTATGTCCCAAATATTGTTCATAATATAAGTGATTGTCTGGTGTTTCATCACTATTGTCTTACTTTTTATTAAGTTATTTGTTTTAACCTCATATGACTTGGGGTGAGGGAAAACCACAACTTGTTTTTTATCAATTCAAAATTTGATTTTTTTATAATTAAGATTTTAACACAGATCTTCTCATATTTTGGGTTTTTTTTTATAATGTGGCCTAAAAATGATTGCAAAAATTTAAATAAATATTTGGAATAGGATATTCAGATTTTGTTCTATGCATGAACTCTAACATTCATTTCCACTGAATAAATAAAAAATTTACTTTGTATTCGATACATGACACAAACACTGTAGTTATACATAGTTCATTAAATTGTAAAAAACACATATAAAATGTTTACCATAGGATAAGGTTGAGCATATTAACTAGTCCTTTAATATGACATGTTAAACATTTTTATTTACAATCCATAAAATACAAATTTACTATCCATTTTTATTTGCAATTCATTCATAGAAGTCCTAAACTAAATATTTTTCAATAGACATCATAAGATAATTCTGATGTTATAAAAAGAATTGATATTTGTTTGTTTATTTACAGAATTTAATCACTTTATTCATGTACTTCTTAAGTTAATTCATATTTTTAAAAGTATGCATGTGATGAGATGAATTGCAAAGTGAAACCGAGATTCTGGTGTTAGCTCGAAGAAACAAGAATCACTTTTGCACGACAAGGCAACATAACAAACTGTTAAACAATATTCAAGATTTATAGAATATAAACTTTTCTATTTCTCAAAATTCTGTTCCTCTCCCCCTATTGTATCATTTCTATGAAAATACAATTTTAAAAATTAACATTTTCTACATATTTTTAAAAATCAGATTGATTATCACTAATATAAGATTTGATATGTGTCTTGTTGTTCTCAATAGTCAGAATTTTAGTTTCTGCACTTCATTTTACATTTAAATATATACGTAAAAATTGTATTTGATTAATAAATATTATTTTGAGAAAAGAAAAAAAATTTAATGCTAGCAAATCATTAAAATTGAATTTGTATATAGAATTTACATATTCACACATATTTTTCTTAAATACTCTTCATTCCTTTTTAAAGCATTATAATCAACTTATGATTGAATTAATTAATTTTGTTTGCAAAACACATTATAAAAAAATTTAATTCAAGGTACAAAATGACACCTGCTTAAATTATAAATCATTATATAACTGTTACAGCTTGATTATGTATCTTGATTAAAAGAGAAAATAGTTTAATCCAATGTTGCTTTATTTTTTAAACAGAATCAGCTTGATAAATATAAAGTGTTTACACTTAAAAGATACTATAATTCAGAAGAACTTAATAACACTTATACTATTCACACTTATCTTTTCGAGGTTTTAGAATGATTACAATACTAGAATAAATATTGAGGCCTTTATTTTTAACATGTTTAGAAACAACCGATGATCTAATCATACGTAACAATATTTATATATAAAATAATTTGAAATACAAAATAAGCTTAAGCAAAACAAAAAGCTGAAATGGCCGTTAACAGTTCAAAAGTGCATCAGTTTAAAGCAGAAAATATTTTCAAGCTTATATTGTAAGTATATAAACAAACGTCAAAAGCAAGTTGAAATAGGCTTGCTGTAGCTTACCGAGAGACATTTTAACAACACAATTAAACGAGAATAAGACTATAGATATACGAAAACATACTCAGATTATTTCTTACCGAATGTAAATAATTGAATAATGTAAGAAACATGATAATAATAAGTATATTAATTAAAAGAAAGTTAAAGTACAAGATGTAAATAACTAGCATATAGAGAAATCCGATGTTAACGCAAACCACGCGGGTTTGTATTTGTAGACATCACGTGATTTTGACGTGGCGCCAGGTGTCTGTGAATTTAGCCCATTGAGAAACGCGTCTCAAGATGCTGGAATCGACTTCCTGTAACCATTGCGTAACAGCATATTTCAGATCATCTATTGTTTCGGGACTACTCCCTTAAACATTGTTCTTTATATATTCACTGAGAAAAAAAAGTCAAGGAATGTCCAGGTCAAGGGATAGAGGTGGCCATAGATTTATTGAAATAAGTCGATCGCCAAAAGAAATCTTCAAGCATGGTCATGGTTTCATTACTCGTATGGCATATTTCCCGTCTTTTTTGCTCCAAACACCTCGTTTCCTTGATCCGAGCATTACATGGTTTATTTTTTCTTCGGAGATAGTAAGAAAAACAAAATTTAAGAAAACAATCGCTGAATAATAGATTATCTGAAAAACACTATTACTCAATGGATAAATAAAGTTGAATCCCAGCAACTTTTCTCGAACTATGTGCAAACGAGTTCCTCTTTACCTCTTAGAAAGGGGAAGATAATGTGGACATTTATAGTAAATGTGCGACGTTGAATGTTCGTGATTTTCCCTTCTCTATTTTTGGAGACTTTTTGTAATTTGAATTGCATAAAATTCCGACTCTTAGTCACCCTAATGAAACGTGAATAAGCAAATTACGTGAAATGAAATAAAGTTAATTAGGGATAATGATATATATATGTGTGTGCGCGCGCGCGCGTGCGTATTTGTATGTATGTATGTTTATGTGTGTATATGTATGTATGTGTGTATGTATATGTATGTATGTGGATGTGGATGTATGTGTATATATATGTGGATGTGTATGTATATGTATGTATGTAACTGACATACAATTGAATGGAGTAACACATCGATCAATAACTCCCGAGGCTAACATTGAAAACAACATTTTTTTTGCAAAATTTTTTTTTATTTATCAACATAACACCTTTTGTTAATCACCTTTTAGGGTGATACAATCGTTCCAACGCTTTTCCAAATCTCTCTTCTTTTTTTTTTCCCCCCCAAAAAAAATTTTTTTTTCTTCTTTTTTTTTTTCGCAAGAAATTTTTTTTGTTGCGAGTAAATAGCGATAAACAGCTTTCTGAATCATCGACTCGTTGCTGTTTTTGTTCCATCGAAAGCAATCGCGGCACCCACTTGGAAAAAACCTTTTTCAGTAAATACACTTCCATATGATATCTGTGTCATCTCAGCAATCTCACGGAGCTTCACTTTACGATCTTTCATTATAATTTTTGTCACTTCACTCACATTTTCCGGTGTAACGGCTTCCACAGATCTACCCGAGCGTTCCGCGTCATTTGTGTCGGTACGACCACGTTTAAACTCGGCAAACCACCGACAAATCGTTGCTTTTGATGGACAAGAGTCCGGGTAACATTTTTCAATCCATTGTTTCGCTTGCACGGTGTTTTTACCCATTAAAAAACAATGTTTGATCAGAACACGAAACTCGGTTTTTTCCATTTTTTAAACAAACTACAAAACGACTTTACTCCAACCTCGATAACTCAGCTGTTTCTGGTCCGATCGACTTAAACTTTTGACACGTTTCAAGCAAAGGTTAGTACTCTAGAAAGACCTGGTTACTGGTTTACTACGAGCGCCATCTCTGGGTTAGTCTCGGGAGTTATTGATTGATGTGTTAAGATGAGTGACAGATGATAACGACAGGCTTATAAACGTTTGTTCGGACTGAAATATTATAATTAATCTTCTACATTAAAATGGTTAAAGGATTGTGATTGTTTATTAACTTTGCACTGAGAAGCACCACGAGGGTTCTCGACGACAGATCTCATAATTTTGAGCCTCAGTCGTGTGATGAGGATGACAACTGAGCTGGCACATCCCCTTTCCAAATTTCTACCTCAACCCCACGGGAGGACTTGGGATCTTGTCCAGATTTAACTTACATCAGTCTCCTTAAACGGAGGGTATGTAGTGGCATCAGGGCTTGAACTTACGACTCTACAAAATAACACCGTCCGAAAGTCCGTGACCATGGCCACTAGACTACAATGGTCACAAAATCGGTTAGAAGCGACTCCTACTTTGAGTAATTGGAGTAGGATTTAATGTATTCAAGAAGTGTCGCCCTCGGTGTGAGTAAATTGGTAATCTAAGACTCCACTGTTTAATTATAAGGTAGGATTTAATCACATTAATAGGTTTCAGAAGAGCGACGTTACATGTTCTGTACACATTTTTAAATAAACTGTGCTATTTTTTTTCTGAAGTCTCTTCAATTGGATTTGCTATCTTATTGAATATTTAACTGAGCTTGATGATGTATGTAGAGTAACAATGATAGTCGACTTTTAGAAATATAACTCAAAAACTTTTCTACGGTATGTTAGAAGTGGTTTTCATCCCTATTATAGAAATAATTGTTTTGCAGTTGGTTGGTTTTGTATAGTAAATTTAGGAATCGTCTGCACTGGAATTTTGAGGTACGCCCGGTATAACAGTTATACAAATATGGTTAGATGTAAAAAATTACCTAAATATTCAAAACTAGTAATACAAAAACTACAGTTCTTTTAATATTTCTCACTAAGTTTTCCTCCTCTTGGGTTTACTCACCGCAACTGAAATAAATACGTTGCAAACTACTCGAGGGAAAAAAAACACAAGTAATCTGGTTAGAAAAATTGTTATCTTTCTTATTTTTTAAATAAACAAGTATTCATTGGTCGCGACGAACGAAAAGCAATCGTTTTTTGAGTAAAACCCTTCATGGGTTGTATAAGTAGTATTGAAGTAGGCTCTATCAAACATTTTCCCCTTCCACGAATGCTTCGAGACTTTTATTTGAATTGGGAAATATTTCCCGATGAATGAAACATGACTTCAATATAATTATTGAAATGTAGTGAATAGGACTGTGTATTTGAAGATATACTTATGAGCAGCAAAGAATCAAATACAACGTTTAGGGGTAGAGAAAGTGGGCTGAGTTTATTTATGAAGACTTTAGTATCATAACTATGCTGGGTAAGGAACTAATATTAGTAGGTTTTTACAAAAGGTCTGTGAATCCAACCTTCATGTAAGGTTCGCTAAAGACAAGAACCCAACTGCCCCATGACATTTAGTGAGGAACTACAAAAGGTGTGTGAATCCAACCTTCACTTAAGGTTCGCTAAGGACAAGAACCCCAACTGCTCCATGACATTGAATGAGGATCTACAAAAAGTTCAGTGAATCGAACCCTCACAATAACGTTCGCTAAGAATAAGAACCCAGTTGGTCCACAAACGTTATTGAGAATCTACTAAAAGTGAGTGAATCGAGCCCTCACATAAAATTCGCTACAGACAAGAATTCAATTGGTCCATAATTAAATACCTAGTTCTAATATTTAGCGTTAGATTCAGACGTAGATAGGAAGTATATCCACAGGTTTAATTAGAAACATCTTGAAATTACTTTGATATTCTAATAAACTCAAGTACACTTATTGCCTGATTTGAATTTATTGAAGACTGCGTTGATTAGTGACTATTTACATATTAAATAGAATTGGAAACAAAATGAAGTAATATGGTATCTAATGAGCATATATATGTTTGGATTCAGAATGTTAACGATCTTTCTGTAGTGCGGATCTAGATTAAAATCTAACAATAGTGAGTAAAAAGGGAAGAAATTTCTTTTTTATTAAAATGAATAAAATATCTGATGTATAATAAATTTGATTTATCAGGGAAGAAAAAATTCTGGAGGAAATAAATAACTTAATTAAGCCCAATATATCGCTTACTATAAGTATTGTTTTGTTTAACTTCAGACTACAAAAAATAAGATTCGAATCATAAAAATGTTCTTAATTTGTGGTTTGTATTTTGTAAATGAAAAAAATGTGTTTTTAACATGTTATTTTTCTAAAATTCGAAATAACAGAGTTTTTTTTAACATTTTATATAGATACATTTACCGATCTCATATTTCCGTAAAGATTAACCGATATATCATTTAAGAAAGTTTCTGTACGTCTCATTATGAGATATGATTTTATTTTGAATCATTTCAATAATTTCTCAGTTTGCAAGAAAAAGACAAGCTTCCACGTGATATTTAAAAAACTAAAAAAGTTATTTTTACTGACTAAATATTTCCTCAACATTCTTAGAATTAAAATAGAAATCTTTGCTTGAGACAAAGAAAGTAATTACATAACTTAGCCCTGTAAAAACTCCAAATTATTCTAAATCAGACGTCATAGGGTTCCAATCAGCATAGTAACTATAAGTGTTGGTTGGTGGCATTGTTTGTAATTAAAGACATCAATTTCGTTTCTTTGCTGCGTTGGAAAGCACTGTTTTAGAGAATGAAAAAAATAAGGTGTATTTCTGGTCTTTGTCTATTTGTATGAAAAAACTTCTGAAAATTCATATTGATTCTTATCGAACATCATAAAATATCTTTAGATAAGGTTGCAATTCAAAACATCAGTTCCTAATTTTTGCTGCGTCTGAGAACGTCATTAAAAGTGAAAATATAATGTACTTCAGCACTTTATATATTTGAATGAACACACTTGGAAATTAACATCGGCTAGCTGAAAGATGTAGATTTGATAGATAAGAATAAATTCATTGTACAAAGAAGTTATTAAAAAATAAGATCAGACCTCACAGCGTATAAAATATTAACATTTACCTAAAATAAGAATTTAACACCTTAAATAGTTTTAAAAGAACTAGTAAATATTTTTACCCTTTTTACGTTGCTTTTTGAGTAATTGTCTTTAAGTGTTTATTATTAATGGAACTGTTGTAAATTTAATTCATTACATGTGACCAAAATAATGTGGTTATCAAATTTTATGTTTAAATATTTTGGCCTGAACGCCTTATTAGGAGGAGAAGAATAGAATAAAAAAAAGCACTTCTCAAATTCTTCGACCTGTCTTGGATAAAGAAGAGAAGATTGATTTCCAGATTTGATAAAGCTTTTGAAGCCCTTATGGACAATATTTATAAAAGTTTACTATAGGTACTGGTCCATGATTTCATGTTCAAAAACTGTAACAAGCTAAATAATTTAATTTTTTTCTTTTTAAAAGAATGTATACAAATACACTTCTTTTTTTGTTACTCAATGAATTATTGATGGAACATTTCTTTCTTTCCATGCATACCACTCTGTATTCCATTGACGTCACAACATAATGCCAACAGCGAATGCTGACACAGTAACTCTCAACCACAGAAAATCAGCCCGGTAGTGGCCGACCACAACGTTTGTACTCAGTATGCACATGGAAAAGAAAATTGAAACATTCAGAAATGAAATAAAAAAATTGAAACAATTATGAAATTTGTTGAGTAATTTTATATCCGTACGAATACAATATTTAATCTCGATAAGTAAATTAAGGTTTTCACACATAGACCTCAGCCAAATTGGATGTGTTCAACAACAGGACAGTTAAAATGAAAACTTTTGGTAAAAAGGCGAAAGAAAACGTAATGGTCAGCATGTACAACAGAACCATGGAAACATAGATTTGTATTTTTCGAATTAAAATTATTTATAAATAACAAAAAAATGACCTTAAACAGTTAAGAAGCGAGTATGGTGAAGAACCTCGTAATTTTGAGCCTCGGTCAAATGACGAGTATGACACGTGATAAAGCATCTCCCTCTCCACACCACGCCAACGGGTGGTCATGGGACTTTGACATATTGAAGTTTAATTTTTTTTTTATTTAAGAACAACGTTTATCAGTCCCACTACACTGCTGGTCTTTAGTGACATCATTTCTGGAACTCACTACTCGATGGAAACAACGTCGGCCCCGAGTCCACGATCCTACTAGGCCACCGTGGCCACTGCAGTCATGATCAAGTAATGAGGACTTAAGTGGCATTTCTCTCGTCCAACGTATTTCCATCCCAACTTGAGAACTTTGATCCTCAACAAATTTAACTTACAACAGCTCTGGTGTAAAATGAGTCAATCAGCGGTATCCAGTACATGAACCCACGATTCCACAAAATAATGCCGCATATGACCTAGCGATTACGATTTCGGTTAGCACTTCCGCTGTTTTTGTGTTAAAGTAGGATTTCTGGATTTTTGTTCCGGGAATTTGGGGTAAAATTGTGTGTGCGCGCGCGTGCGTGTGTGCGTGTTTAGGAATGGGGTTAACTGAACATCAAATATATTGAAAATTTTACTGCGGATAGATTCATTGATTGTTTACTAACCTCACGCTTAGAATCAACACATGGGCTATTAATAACCAAATTCGGAGTCTTGTCAACTAATGTGGATGGAGATGATACTCCTCTCAAAACTTCTACACCGTCCCAACGTGAGTACTTTATGGATGATTGAGTACTTATGTGACATTATGGATTTTCACTCGAGTCCGAAACAGGAGGTATTTAATATTACACGAGAAGATCGGTAAGTACACATTCTAACAAGAACAATAATTTATTAAAGACATTTAAAAGAAGTTTATACCAAAGAAAACATATGTAAGATGATGATCTGACAGCTAACAAATTATAAGAAGAGTTTAGTTTTATTACAGTCGCACTAGAAGCAACACGGGGGCTATTGGCGACGGACCTCGTAATTTTGAACCTCGGTCCACGGACGACACTTAGTGCTTTTATGACTTTAAAATGATAAAAGAAAAATAAATATGGTTATACCGTGTACAAAATATAGTCTTAACAAACGAATAATAATAACTTATATTTACCTTGAATAATACTCCACTTTACGAAGAAATTAAAATTACAAATAATCACACCTATTCTATAATTGCAACATTATTCATAAACATTCGACTGTGGGACGAACCCTCACTATAACTCCATTCGCACAAGTAACTTCACTGTGACATGCGCAATACTAATTATTGAAAGATCTAGGGAGGTACTTGGAAGTCTTACTTTCTATCTCTTTCACTTTAAAAGTTACAAGTGCTTACGTATTTTGCTTCGGTCTGTGAGATGAATGCTTATAAATCTAGGGTTAAAATAAAAGCAACAATAATACATGTCAAACAATTAAAAAAAGATAAAAGAAGTAAAGAGACTCCATAACCCCAATATGGCTTCCTTTTTTATTCTTAGAATAAAAACATAATTCTCTACTATTTTAAATAACTTTACCAGAATTAAAATCAAACAGATAAAAACATTTTACAAGAGCAACATTTTTACGTTTGAATTCATTCAAGCTTTTCAAATGATACAAAAATAAACATATAAAAACACAGGCAATGTTAAATACAAAATAAATGAAAGAAAAAAATTCAATGAGTTCAAATAGAAAGTTTATTGAAAATTTTATTTTAATCATCAAATAAAACTTTTAGCTATTGATCATTCTCTTCACTCTTGTAGAGATTCGTTTTAAATCTAATTAAGGTGACTGCCTACCTTCGAGACCAAAATTTTTAAAAAAACTAATTTTTGCACATTTTTTTGTGTTGTTAGTATAAATAGTACATAAAAATAAGAAAACACATAAAAAATTTTAAATAAATATTGTACTTTTTGATAAATTGGTCGTTTTCAAGGAAATTTCAGCATATTTTGACTGAAACGGCTAACACCATATTAAAATTTCTAATGCAGCTACATCACTTTCCTTTGCACACAAAATACATATAACAATTTTCTTCAAAATGAACCAAAATCTAAGTGAAATAATAAAATTTAAAAAATCTACAGGTAATCGCACCTTTTAACATGGACATTTTTGCAATTTTTTCAACTTTATCTTTACATAAACAGTCCTAAATAAAAATATATTCCCCCTACATCAAAGATTTTGGTCCATTTCATTAAGAATAGAATATAAAACATTCTCAGAAAATTTCAGGACATTATCTCCATTATTTCTTGAGATATCATGTAAATGGTTTCAAATTTGCTTCAAAAACACTATTTTGAGAAAAACACAATTAAAGTTTTATTTTGCAGTGAAAAGCCACTTACCCTATTCAAAATAATCTAAAATTCCCCGGGATGATATGTCAAGCCTTCTTTTTTTTCCTGCTGCAAAATTTTTATTTTCCTCCTAGCACGTGCTTTTTTCCTTTGTAATTTTACAAGGGGTAATGAATGTCTTTTTGCATCGGTGATACGTCGAAAATCATACTGCTTCAAAATACGGAGCATATAATTACCGACATTTAGCTGCAACTTATTCATTACCTCAATGAAACCACTGGCACCTTCATTAAACTGAATAACAGCTAGGTAAGCACCTAATTGCAAAGTTTGCAATTCAGTAAAATGTTGTTTCGGAATAATATTCCAAAGAACACCATTAAAACTTTCATTGGCATTTTGTGTCATGCCATGCAAACACTTTTTTAATAGGGTTTGGTCGCATAATTTCATATAGGTTGGCTTAATTATGTTTATGATATTTTGTGAAAGTCCAGTGGATTTATCAGGTAATGTTTTACCCTGAGCTTTTGCTTTTTGAAATTTGCACCAGCTGTCTTTTCCCTGCGGACACTGACCATGCATAGGGAAATCTTTACTAGAACAGCAGTGGTAAAAGGCAGCAATAACTGCTCTTTGCATGCTTTCTAAATTGTTTATGTTACTGCGAATAGCAATTCCATAATAATTCTGCAGCTTGTCTATAAAACCATCTGTTAACTTGCCTCTTCCTCCAATTCCTTTCGTAGACTTTTTTAATTTCCGCAAGTGACTCCCAACTCTCTTCTGAACATGGCCAATACATTCAAATTTATTGACTGTATTTGGGCCATACATATTTTTAACGGACTCATATCCCTTAGAGTCACCGTCCCCATAATAATCCCTGTACTGTAATTTACGCAGATTTTCCGATCGCTCAAAAATTCGATATACTCCTATTGTCTCCATGCTAGAAGCAGAACCCTTGTGATTGCGACAAACATGTGAACCGGGAAAAGCACCTGGAGTATTTGACATTTTATTACATATTCTGCAGAAATGGGACATCATTTCGACATCCAATACTTTTCCAGTATCAATGGATATGCAGCTCACGCAACCATTGTGAGATGAGTAGCCCCGTTTCTGCCAAGTCCCATCCAATGACACTCCGCAGTAACTTATATCTGTTAATGGATTTTTTTTTCGAATTTTATCTGCTGCATTGAGCATGCTTTTCTTAGCAGCTTCAGTTGCAGCGCGTAGAATCTTTAGCTCTTGATTTCTAAAAGCTCTTTTAGACAAAAAAAGGCAAGTCTAACATGCTAAACAGTTTATTTCCAGCTGTATAGCCCTTTCCGATGAGTCTTAACGCATATACAAGAAGAGTATTTAAGTTAAATGCATTATTAATCTTTTCAGATGACACAAATACCTTAACAAAATCACAGTTCTTACATTTTATATATGAATTTGAGCATATGCCAAATCTTGAATCCTCTGTCAAGCTGAGGTTATCCTGAAAACAAACAGGGCAACACAAAACTGCAAATACAGATATTAATGTTCTAATATCATATATACGATGGCCAAATAGTTCACTAGAACCTTCAGAATATATATTATCAGAAAAAGTTTGCTTCAAGCCCTCAAGTTTTGAAGCACTTGCTGTTTTCTGCTCATCATTCCTTGCAGTTGAAACTTCATTTTCATGTTGAGCATTGTTCAGTGTCGGTTTCTTAGAGTACTGATTTCTTGAAAATCTTCGTTTCTTTGGGCGGTAATTTTTGCAGTGTCCCATATTTATGTTACTTTGAATAGCTTTTAAGCAAAATTGCAATTCAAAATATAAGTTATTTCAGTAAAAAAAAAACGATCAGAATTACGAAAACAAAACACACATTCAAATGTAAACAGAAACTATTTGTTGCCAATTCTCAGCAACAAATCAATAAACTAAACTGTACAGTAGTGGCTAAACCACTAGAAATATTATGAAAATATTATTTATAATTTAAAAGAAAAAGAAAAATGTAGAAATAGAGTTAAAAAATGCAATTATGTACAACTTCCGGTTGCAGAATGCTACTTCCGGCTCTCTTTTGCAGCTGACGATGGTTTTTAAAATTGCTATATCTTTATTTCTATTTCACATAAATTAAAAAGGAAAACAGATTTGAGAAGAGAAATGTTGAAACTAAAAGATTATTAAAGAAAAAAAAATTGACCCTAGTGGTCAAAAACTGACATTTGTACGTAGGCAGTCACCTTAAGGAAAATAAAAGTGAAAAATAAACTATTCATGTATTTTAACTTTTTATCGCCTATATGAATACATACGTGATATTATACAGACACAAATTTAAAAAAGTGTTGCGACTTCATAAGGCTTTATTTCGATAGAAGGTTACATTCTTTTTAGTACTTTAAATAGTTTTAAAAGAAAAATAGAAATATTTAGGGCTTCTTGGAGTCCACTGAATGGGAGGAAAGTCATTATCTTCTCTGCGACAAATCCGCTTTGATCGTTTAAGAATCCACGAACAGAAGTGTTGTTATGGAAAGGGTTAAGGCTCCCGTCTATCGGCTATTTTCTTTTTGTGAACGTAATGTGAGTCCTATGGATTTCTGCTACCGTCCTCAAATTTTATCTAATAAAATGCAGAAAAGTGTATCCGAAACAGCTAACGATAATCAATGTTCCCGTGGAATTACATTTTTCCTCCGACTTTTAAAAAATATTTTTATTCTTATTTTAATTATTCCTGTGTGGTTTTTTTCGGTTTTTAAAAAAATATTCCAAAATATTTTCAAAATTCTGAGGAAAAATTTAATTCTTCAGAAATCTTCATTATCGTTTGCTCTCTCGGGTACAACCTTTTGCATTCAGATAGAATATATTTGAGGACAGTAGAAGAAATTCCACAGATTTAACATTACGTTCACGAAAACAAAATTGGAGGTAGACGGGGTTCTTAAGAGAATAATTGATTTTCAAACCATACAAAATACAGCTGGAACATTCTTAATAGATAACTAAAGACAGATAACTAATTTGTGCAAGTTTACTCTTAATGAGTGTGTCAAAGGCGAATCCTTCACATCTAAACAGTGGCTGCAATAGCCTGGCAGTCATGATCGGTTTTTGTCGAATCACGGATTCGAGCCTTGATGCCACTAAAGACCACCGTGTAGCCGGGGCTGATGCACGTTAAATCCGTCGAGGATTAAAGTTCTCCCCCCCCCCCGTTAGCACGGTGTGGAAGTTAGGAGAGGGAGATGGCATCTCAAGTGTCGTCTTCGTCAGTTATCCAAGGTTCAAAATTACGAAGTCCGTCACCAAAAGCCGTCGTGTTGCTTCTAGAGTTCGTTAATAAAATCAATCAACCAATCACATCTAAGCTTGTCTTTAGCAATGAAACATTTCATACCAACCTTAAAAGCAACTGACACAAACTCACACACAGCAACCTTTGAAGAGGAATAGATTCACCGAAAGTTTATGTGTTCACAAAACACATATGACAAGCAAAAATATTTCGTCCCATTCTTTATTCACGAGTACATTGTCGTTGCTCACTTGAATATTGCACAGATTTGGCTATTTTAACTGTTAGAAGAAGGAATTGAAGCGGTTCTATCATTGGCTGGATGTCGTTCGTACTTCTGGGGATGGTCACTTTGAGTATTTATAATCTTATGAACTTTAATTTTTAATTTAATCTGCCCAAAACGGTTGAAACTTCCTTCGTTTTGTCCCAGTAGCTCTTTTAGGTTAGGGTGTTTTTTTATAAATAACACAGTACAATAACATAATATTTTCAGTAAAGAATTCGTACTTTGGAATCTCTCGGTTGAAAATCGTTTGATTAAATTGAATAAACGTGACGCCTTCTCTAAAAATCTTGAAAACAAAATAGCTGGAATTCTTACTTATCTATCTGCAGGAACAGAAAAATCCAAGCCCAAAACTATCATCGGTGTTTTTAATTTTTCTCGTTTCTTCTTTCCTTTTCTGATTTTGATCAATTTAGCCGATCGAGAGCATTGGGCAATTGTCCAAGACGCTTCGCTGCGAATAACCCAGTTTTATTGGCAAGTGTTAAAAGAGCTACAGCTTCGGTTGGAATGCCGTGTCGAATGACACCAAATGTTTTTCTATCAGGGCTGATTAATATAAGGAAAGTTGGGCTCTTGGGAGTAATTAATGATCTAAATTACAAAAATAACAACTAAAATGTTTCAATTTGATTTGTTCTAGGTCTGTTCAAGAAATATCCGTGTGAGGAATGGATCAGTCTCACTGCAGTATAGTCCATTGATCGTTTCTCCTCTCCCTAAGAAGTCCATGAGTTCTATTGCGTTTTTCTTATCAACTGCCACTTTTATGTGATGCATTATGAATTGAAACACTCTCCCAATAGATTAAACGTGACTTGTGTAGAACAGATTAAAATTATTGAAGTGTGATGAATAGATATGATAAATTATATTTATTAGCAGGGAAGAATTTTGTATACGAAGTTAACTAATAGTAAAGAGAACGAGAGGAAGCTATAAACGAAGAAAACAAGTATAAGAAGTGACCAGATCACAGCCAGAAAAAAAAACTGCATACAGTCCGTGAATCGGATTCTCATTTCTAAATCTCCTAAACATTAGCAATCTTTATAATTTTAATCTTAAAGTTGTTATCATCTAATGTCAAAGAGCCCGATTGAAACTTCGAACACAATTCCAGGCAGAAAATTGTTCCAATTTTAATATGAATTCGTGAATTTTTCTCTACGATGATGGCGTGACGAAACATTCTCTCTTTTCGCATCATTCAACTCGCGCTTAAATCTTATTATCTTTTCGGCCTCTAAAATTCAGAATTTAGCATCGCGTATGGCAACTAAAAGTTCTACTCATTAAAATAACATATTTTTACAACGTTTTTCTGAATTTCACTTGGTGTGTGTGTGAGAGAGAGTGTGTGTGTGTGTGTGTCATCAAATTTTCGATCGTTAATTTAAGCTACTTCCCATCAAGCTAGAGCTTTGAAATTTTGGGAATCGTTCGTACTCGCCTAACAATGCAATATTTACACGTTTGCGACAAGTTTTAACTAATATTTCAATAATTTTAATAAGTCAAAATATTCTTTCCTCTAGGTGCTTTTAGGATTGAGGGAAAATTTTCTTTCCCCCCTGGGAGCACCGGGCACTCCCCACACCGCATGAGGTTATCGTAAACCTTTTGTACTCGCAAAGGAGAGATACTATCTCCCCTTTACAATCTCCGAGATAGTAAGGATTGCTGACTTTTAGTCAGTAATCATTCGCAAGAAAGAAAGCTTCCAATATTTGGCGCCATGTTTTATCACAATAATTTTTTCTGAATTCTGGTTCCCATTCTTTTTTAATAGAATGACTTACAAACTTTCAAATACATGTTTTGATTTTATGAGTATTATGAATTTTTAATACTCTCACAAATGTCTCTTTTTAAGTGAATTTTAAAATTAAAAATAACTAACAGTTTTAACTAATATTTCAATAATTTTCTCTAATAAACTTTGCCACCATATAAAAACGTTGTTTTTAAAAACGTTGGTTTTTTATATCGAATTAATAGTATTTTAAAACCTCTCTCAAATCTACGGACAACAGAAACAAGTGTCAGAGAACTTTGCTCTGACTCCGATCTGAAGTTCCAACCCTTTACAGCTCTGGCCAATGCGGTTGTCTCTTTGTTAGCTCGCTTTCGGAGCGTCCAATCGCAACTTGGCCTCTCATCACTTTATTCTTTCACATTTCAGCTGTCCTCATCTGCTGATCTCCCAGGCTTTTTTCGTCTTGATTCTTAACCCCTTGCCAGTGTCGCCCGAATCCAGTTCGGGCAACTACTACGTGCAGAATTTGTGGTGCCCGAATTGACTTCGGGCAGGAGAAAAATTAACGTTTCTATTTTGTGAAGCCCGAGCTGAGTTCGTTTCTACTTTAGGATACTTAATTTATTATTTTCTTAATAGGTGGCATTAGTGGTCCTAGTTTTACACCGATTACGACTTCGGTCGAGGGAGGGAAAATGTGGGTGCTGTCAGATAAACAAAGACCCACTTGGATTGATAAACAAAGGCAGAGTTTCGCTTTCTCTTTTAGTTTTGGTTGCTTTTCAGTAAGTTTTTTTGCAAATAACTTTCTTTTTTTCCAATGTCCGATTCAGACACCGATGTGGAGTACAGTTTAGGTATTTTTAATTAATTAGGTATTAATTTTAATTAATTAGGTATTAATTTTAATTAATTAATTTTTAATTAATGGGTATATTTAAAATTTTATTTTGTTATAAAAAACCATTTTCTAACTTTTATAATAATATAGAGAACAAAATTAAGCAGTCAAAAAACTTTTCCATTTTTGGTCCATTTTTCTGAAATATATGTCACAGTTAAAGGGTTAATTTTGTTTGAAATTTAACTAATTATGGAAAAATCCTGAATTATGAAAATGTTTAAGTGTCAACTGCAATGAGAGGGTAAATTTTAAATTTTAAAATAGGAACCTCTTAACTTATTGCTGCTACAAATTCTTGAAGTTGTAATACATATATCCGTTTATGATGCAGCATTCTTAAATTTTAGGTACATTCCAAAAGTAGGTCATTTTTACGTGAATACTTAAAATAGGAAACTCTTACTTAATTTAAAGGCCATTTAGCATCATAATACAGGATGCAAAACAAGGAACACATTTTTACCACAAAAAAATCAATAGATTCAGATAGAAATGCGATATGTTATAAAATATATTGTTCTCAAAAAGACAGCGAAGTCCGAATATAAAATTAATGTTTATAATAATTAAATTAATAATTAATTTAATTAATTAATGTTATAATAATTAAAGTGCTGTTTTATTAGGAAAAAGTGTTTCAATTTCGGTTCTTATTCTTTAACATTATGCAAAGACAACCTTAAAAATCAGATACAAGGAGGAACTATTTCCTCTGATATAGTAGACTAGTGAGCGATTCTTAAATATTCATATATCTAAATTAAATAACATGGTTGTCGTCATTGACTGACTTTCTATTTATTTGATTGCACTTCTTAATGATTCTTACATACTGAGAATGGGAGAAGAAGGAAAGAAGACAGGGGCGTTCCATTAATTTATGATTCTCTTTGCGTCCCAAAAAATTGTCACCTTAACTTTTCCAGTCGATGAAACCCCTTTCGCCTTCTTCGGAGTAATCCATTGTTTTGATTATTCCTACCTATAATGACGTGTTAATCTCTCTCTCCCAAAATCTTATTCAAGGTGGCAGTTTGACGAGGCAGCAATCAAAATTAGTCTATGAATCTGTGTCCAATGTGTTTTGATACCATTTAATAGTAGATTGCACACAGTGGTAATACTAATTTGCCTTCAACGCCCTCTCTCTTCGAACACAAGAACTACTCTCATATATTAATGAAAACTCTCATTTAATTCAAAGTTTCATTTCAGTTAAAGTTGTTCTTGAAAATGTTTGTATAACCTTAAAAGATTTAGTGTTCACATTTTAATAATTACTCTCCAACAGTTTGGAGACTGAATTTTAGAGACATAATTACATTCGTTCTTTTTTAAATAATTTTTAAATTAAAGTATTCAAGCCTCATCAAACTTTAATGAATACTCGTATTTAACAGTGATTCACAATTAAGTAATTGTTTTTCCTCCTAATCGCACTCACTCATTTCTTAATTGTAATGCATAAAAATAGAAAACCTTGTTTCAAGAAACTATTAATCACACATTTCTTTCGTACAATAACATAATTCGAAAAAAAGTAACAAGAAATGCTTATAACGATCGTTGACGATATCCTAACATAAATTCGAATTTTTTTTGATGACTTTCCTCATAAATTCGAACGTTTAATGTAGCTTTCTGAATTGTAATAAAATTAGAATAATTCCTAACACATAACATATGTTAAAAAATATCCAAACTGCTGCTTTGACGTAAATTTTCATTAATACAACTGCAGAAAGGTAAAAATTAAAAAGATTAAACTAAATGAAGTACTTAAAATAAATGACGAGGATATTTTTATACTATTTCAATGAATTCGGTAATAAGTTGGATATTGTAATCGAACATATTTGGGACATGATACTGCAAAATTAAGGCATTGAAGTTACTTAATTTGACTGCATAGCATCAGAAAGATCAAGGCTGAAATGGGATATCAGTTTAATAATAGTAAAATATTTAGATTAATATAAGTCGCATTAAGAATATTATAAGTACCCTCCCAAAGAGGGTAACAGTATAAATGTAAAACACTCTTTATCATAAAAATTTGCGCAACAAGAAGTAAGAGTGGGATTGTTACGAAACTTGGCATGGAGATACGTGTCAGGCAGATATGTACATGATTAGAAATGCAGCGTGTTTAATGCCACCACAGGGAGTTGAACTTCGTTCGCTTTGGATTATAAAACAGGTAAGCAGAGCTTATTTGCGTGTATTTAATCTGTTACAGAGAGAGGAGTTTCAACTAGAGATGCCATCATGCCACTATTGGAGACAATATGAACAGCTGTCAGAGTTCAACAGGGGATGAATATTACTCATGTGTGATGGAAACGGGTTGTCAGTTCAACGGACAGCTCGCCACCTAGGTCGTTCTGACTTTACTGTGAGGAGATGTTGGGGTCAGTGAACAAGAGAGAAGTATGTTACACAGCGACCAGGCTCAGGAGGCTCTCGATAGACCAATAACCGAGAAGATCGTCACATCATACAACACGCACGCACGAACGCTAGATGAAGGATAGTTGCTATCGCGACGCTTATTACGTGTCCTGCTGTTGACATCCACTCACTGTCGTCTTCATTTGGAATCGTATCGCACTCGAAGGGATTGGACTGCAACCGAATGGAATCGGGTCGTCTTTAGCGACGAATCCAGATTCAATTTCGGCAGTGATGACAATCGTGTACCGTATGAAGAGGCCCCGGGGTGAACACATAAATCCTACCTTCTCTGCACAAATATACACCACTCCCACAATTGGTGTGATGATATAGGGTGCCATCGCATACGACACACGGTCACCTCTAACATTGATCCACGACACCATGACAGCCCAGAGGTACGTTCGTGACATTCTTCAGCCATATATATGTTGCCACTCATGGTAGGGTTCCCAGGAGACATTTTTAACAGAACAATGCTCCCCCCCACACACACAACAATGGTTTCACAGGACTACCTCCACTACATTTCCACCCTTCCCAGGCCTGCTCGATCCCCAGATTTGTCACCTATCGAACCTATATGGGATCATTTAGGACGGCAAGTTGGACAGCCTATGAGTTTGGCATAGCCATGTGGTGTCATATGACTTTAGCAGAGAGGTATTCATTCGGATGGCAGAGTTGGATAAATGTCCGGGAACCAGTGTTAGACTAAATTAAATGGCGCATTGACGTTAGGGTCTCATGCACTAGCTTATGAGGCGAGAATCGATGATTGGGAAATGTAGTAGAGTCCACGCTATATGCTCGTCAGTTCTCTGTATTATTTGTAAGACGTATAGTGCAAGACATATAAATTTTTAAGTTTAAAATCACTGCTTCTTAATTTTCTATGGCTCCTATGATATTGGGTACAGTTTTTTAACGTAAATGATTGGTTATTTAAAGAATCAGTTATCCAAATACCTTGGACCTCTATTCTTTTGGATAATTGATGTTCTACTGTACAATAGATTCTCATAAATCCAGACTAATTAAGTCTCTAAGTCGTCTAGATCCGAAGTAAACAAAATACTAATAAAATGATCCAAGGTACATAGTTAAAAACTTTGTATGGTAAAAAGAACAGCGTGAGCCTTTTCCTAAAGTCATTTTATATATTTTGTCCAAGTTTAGTTTAGTTTATATTAACGTCGCACTAGAAGCAACACGAGGGCTATTGGCGACGGACCTCGTAATTTTGAACCACGGTCAAGTGACGAGGACGACACTTGAGCTGGCACACCCCTCTCCTAACATCCACACCACGCCAACGGGATATTTTGTCCAAAGTAACGATGTGCGCATGCCCGATGTCGCTGTCTCATGGTTTCATCGTAAGATATAGACATTAGGTCGTCGGTTTACGGGAGTGAAGCAATGGTAACTTTAATCCCCGATTTTCGACAGTTTTTTTTTTTGTTAATGTCCCCTTTTGAACTGTGTTTTTCTAGTCTCATAATGAATGAAGGGTTCCTACCTAGAGATCTATGGTGGCCTTAGATATTCTTAAGAGGGCATCCGTAATTTTAAATGAGTGAAAAAAAAAAGATTCTTTGTTATTATTTTTATCTTCAAGTGATTTATCCTTGCGTTACAAATGTCTACAATAAATATAATGTTAGCAGGAGTGCCAATTCTTTGCAAGGGTGTTTTTAAAATAAAACAACGATAAATAAATTGTCACAAACAAAGTTAGACCGTGTGAATGCGTGACATAATATGCATCACGGCTATTTGTGGTGGATTAGTAAGCGTCCTTATAAAAGGAAAGAAAGACCAAAAAAGCGAAAAAATTCCCTCACTTATTAGCCTAAGTTCCGATCAAGTTGAATTTTTTAGCTAAACAACATTTTTTACTATTCTATGCACGTAATAAATGAAATTTTACTCGAACCTTTTTAAATATTAAACATAATTGTTGTTTAAAGTGATTGATGTAAAATGATCCAGATAGACTGTAAGACTAAAACGCAATTTATTGAATTTGAATTTGATCTGGTAGATCTCTACTGTTATATTATTTATCAAATAATAAACCTTACTACTAGATCCAAAAAAGCTATGAATAAAGAGATCAATATCAGGAAATGACTAAAACAATGTCGTTACCAGTGCTATAATTGACTACTACAAGATGCTGAATCCAAAAATAATGCAAAACACTACAATTCAGAATTCAAAATGTGAAATAACAATTTTCAACTATTGCTTTAACATATTATCAGATAGCAAATCATTTTATTCAAACTGATATAATTACTATTTTTGAAAAAAGTAAAATTATTCTAACAAGCGGTATTTCGAGAAAGCTGCTAATCAGTATTTCCAACATCAAGTAAATATTTATTGGTTTTTTTTTTCTAATATATTTTATATACAAATTAAAACTACAATAGAACTGTAATTTATATTAATTATTATTTGAATATGATTTTATTTACTTTTAATTACTTATAAATTATTTAATGGTGTCAGAAAAAGATACACATATAAAGTTTTGTGTTACACATCTTATAAAGTGATATCTTAAAAACTTTCTTCGCTGTACAATCCCATGGAACAAAAACAAAAAAAGCTTTGACCTGAAAGAAGCTTATATTAAATTTAAAAAAACACTCACAATTTCAAATTGTTAAGTAAAATAAAGTGCTTCTCGTCATAAAAGGTCTTTAAAATCAACTTCAAAGAATTCTCATTTTGTAAATTTAATTCAAATCAGGAATGTATTTTTCACAATCTAATTTTTACACATTTAAGCAATCAAATTTAATCTCTCTTCAAAAAATTGTCTTCTTTTTTAGTTCCTGTATTCGTGATTGGAACGGATTCTTTTTTTTAAAAAATCAAGTTTCAGAATTAAAATATATACAAATTCTACCACACTTTAATCTAATATTCTTGTCTAAATAGGCCAGAATATCTACCTCTATTGTATACGTTCATGAGTGCTACTCCACATTCAAAAGGTTTCGAGGCTTTAAATAGCATTAATCATGTGCATTTCACTCTTTTGCGTCAGAGAAAGCATGCTTAATTAAATCTAATACTATTTTCTCAAACAAAGCACTGAATAATACATGAGCTCTATATAAACACATTTATCAGAAAGATGTATGCAGGTTCTGTAATACCAGAAAACAGGTTTATCACTAAATTCCAAATTTAGTCAAAATCATCACCGATAATTTTACATTGTTATCACCGATAAATTGGTAAATTATGCATATAATTATATTTCATAGAATTTTTCGTTGTGCATAAGAAAAAATAATACATGTCACTTATTCCGAAAATTTGGAAAGAATACACAATTATTTCAGTATCTTCATGAAAGGGAAACTTAACTTATTGTTCAGAAGAGAGAGCAACACACACAGAATATGATAATCGGCATTTCACATATACAAAAAAATTTTAAAAAATGTCAATAAAATCATTATTAACCAACGGAAATACAAGTATATTCAAATCGAACGGGTGGCCGCGGTAGCCTAGTGGTCACGTTCATGGACTCGCTGCCGGCGGTTTTTAATGAGCAGTGGTTCAAACCTTGATGCCACTAAAACCCCGCAGTGTATCAGGTCCAATGCACGTTAAGTCCTACCGTTGGCGTGGTGTGGAAGTTAGGAGAGGGAGGTGCCAGCGAAGGAGTCGTCCTCGTCATTTCACAAAGGTTCAAAACTTTGAGATCCGCAGCCAATAATCATCGTGTTGCTACTAGTGCGATGTTAATAAAACTAATCAATCAATCAAAGTGAACGTGTCTGCATCTTCATTGATCTGCTCTAGTGCCATACCTTAATCGAACATATTAAGCAATTATTACTGATTGCAATTGAAGACACGTAAGGACAAATTAAAGTTCTTTTTTAATTATCACAGGAGGAGAGGGATAAGGTTGCTCTCTCTCGAATCCCAACTTAGCGATCCTAAATTATAATTTATTTTTGAAATCTTAAGTAACCTGTTCACTCGGTCGGAATTCAACATTTCTTACAAACACCAACATCTTTGCTTAACATTTTGACTAGAATTATCTTCAATTCTCAAAACTAATTGAGTTACATCAATCCAAATCATAAATCTCTATCATCAATTCGTTATCCTCCATCTCCATTCAATTCTATTTCATTTATATATCATTATCTTGAATTCCCTTCATCTATCGCTTTTTTGATTGGGAAGAAACTGTAATTTTATTTATTTCAAATTGATCATAAAGTCCCCGAGGTTAGTGAATAGAAAATCACGAATAGCCTAACGTCACAAGCAATTCTTTAATAGTTATTAAGGCAATATTGTGGAGTCCAAAAAACCTTTTTCTGATATAGAATCATTTTCCACAAAAATTAGAACAAATTTAAGACATCAAAATAATGATCAGTTATGTTTCTTACGTGCTCATTTCAAAGACTCTTTGATAAATAAATCACATATTTAATTCTCAGTTTTATAATTCTTCTCATTGTGAAAAAAGTATTCCTGTTTAAGTGTTACTTATAAAATTTATAAAATTATCAAATTTTTTTATTATATTTATGTTCAGAATGGGGCAATTTGTTTTCGTTACTTTATCTCAGTGTGCAAGAATAAGATATCTTTTTATTATGAATTTTATTCGGTGTTTTAAGAAGTCCAGGTAATTTATCGGTATTTTTGTTTTGTTAAAAATTTTAACAAATCACCGACATTTAAAAAAGTGGGTAAATTTGTAATCACTATGCATATAATTAATTATTGAAATTTAAAACAGCTTAGACTAGTAAACTCTTATTCTGTATACTAATCTACTTCCATCTTTTCATTTTAAAATGATATATTAATAAATGAACAGTATCACAAAGCTTTTAAAGATGTGCGTATTTTGTTTATTTGATGTAACGTGTAATCCGGATTTCATGAAAACCAGTTAACTTGGTCACAAGAAATGAAACAATGTAGCTTCTATTTTGTTTTAATAAGGATACTTTTCTTCCTTTATACGATTATCACTTTCAAAAGTTTCAAGAGAAACATATTTTCGTTTGACAGATAAAGAGGATTAAGAAACTTATCAGAAATTGGCTGGATGGTTGATTTATTTCCTCGACAGCCATCTTTGGTCAATTTTGTTAAACTTCCGCTATGTTATCAAATTGTTCTTCCGTTGGTTTTAATTGTATTCATTCTCATTGTTTGGATTTAGATGAAACTCGGAAAATTAACCGATTGTTTGATATGAAAATAAAATACGTGAAAGAATTTACCAAAAGATATAATTAGTTTTCAGTTCCTAAAATCAAAGCAATCATTTCTAAAAAATTTAAAATTTTGGTAGAAGTAAGAAATCCGAACAGCTACAAATAAAAACTTATGCCAACTTGGGATATAAAGAATTGTTATATCTCCTTCCATTAAATTTCAAATGTGCAACTTTACCCTGTTCACGAACTTTACTTTAACTTCTGGGGTTACTGTCTGATTTTATATTTAACATTTCAACTCCTTACCAGCCAAATGAAACATGATTAAGCCTAACTAGATGAGGATGAGAAATGTGATGAATTGAGGATAGTGATTTATAGAATTAAAAGTGAATGCGGACAGCTGATAGTGAGTATTTCGTAGATGTTAGTATGTTAAAAATTAGAGTTAATTGCCGAAGTTTATCTGTGATTCAAATCGGTTAGAAATGACCGATGATTAGAGTAAGTGGTAATAGAAGTCGAATATTCAAAAAAGTGTCTCATTTGAAACAGGTGAGTTTATAAGCTTGAGTTTTAATGTTTAATTAGAACTTTATCGTGATGGCTAATTAAATTTTACGATGTCTTTAGAGTTACTTAATGACAAGAAGGTGTTACGTATCTAATGAATGTCCGGAATGAAAATCTCAAATATTTTTTATGTTTGTTAATTTATCACCAATAGACAATTGTTTAAAAAACACTAGAATAAATTGATCGTATATACCTATCTACGAATTTCTAGCATTCTATTAACAGATTTTTTTTGTTTCTTTGTTTGTTTTCTTTAATCATAATTGGTCGTCATTCATGTTATGTAATTTTTATTTGCTCAGATTACTGATACTTGATTTTTTCTCTTCCATAATATTTATCTTTTGAGTAGCAATTATAGAAATAAGTTTTTGTTGTTAAATATCTATACATTACATGAGAATTAGTCTCAAAATAACATTGTTTTTTGCATAAAAAGGCATACTTAGGAACCATAAATTACTGTTGAATCTCAAACAATTTATTATTTTTGCTCTTTCGTAAAACCCATTGCTAAAATTGCTTTTGTCTCACACATAGGAAGATCACGCCGTAGTTTTACGTTATTTCTAGTGGCGTTCGTAGTTTTACGTTATTTCTAATCTAGTGGCTTTATTCAAAAGAAGGAATCATTTACTTCAATCTATGCTTTGAAACAAAGATTCAATCTAAGCTTTTGAAAAAAAGAATTACAGTTCTGAAAACTTTATATTAAAATCAAAAAATTATTGCTGCATACTTTACCAAAATTTTTATGATTTGATTTTAGAAAAACTATTTTTATTAAATATTTCACATTCGAGATGCTTTAAATATTTAATTACCAAAAAGGAAAATAAGAACTTAGACTGTTTACTCGTATTCTCCAAAAATTGGAGAGTAAAAAAAGCCGTTTTACCCGGGAAATAAATTTCTGTTTATGTACAACCCTTCCGATTTTTTTCAAAATTTTTTAAAGCGTATGGTTTAACATTTCGATTGTGTTATATCAAAAACAACCAGCGCGATAAAATTAACTAGAAACAAGATTTTCGTACTTACTTCTCAAATCAATACAGTAATTTTAAAAATATTTAAAATAGATATTATAAATGTGAATAAAGAAATTAGGGATTTTTACTTGATATATATTTCTAAATTTTTTTCTAGCATGGAATAAAAACGAGTTAACTGGTTATTTTTTTTTTTTCCGATGACAGCTTTGTTTGCTTTTTTATTTCAAATTGTAGAAATTTTTGAGCTGGGTTTTCAGAAAAAGAAAAATATTTTCATTCATAATGATGGGTGAAAAAGTTTAGTTGTCTCTGAAAACTTAATACATAAGAAACTAAATTTTTGATTCCGTAATTTGAAAAGTTAAATTATTGATTCTGTCATTTTTCTGCAATTAAATAACCCTTGATATAATATTAGTTAGTTATTAAACTGAATTTCAAGATACATGGTATGTGCATCTTATGCGATGAAGTGGTATTTGTATTCATTCACATGTGCAAAAAAACAAATAAATAAATAAAATTCTACTTTCTGTTATTCTATATGTTTCTAATTAATTATTTTTCTTAAGTGTAATGGAAATACTCATGTAGCTAATATTCGTATATATCATAATTGTTTTAAATCTGAGAAATGCTTTTCGGTATTAATTAATTTTTATCAAATCAGTTTATAGCATGCTTAGCTCATTCTTTCCACAATACTCATCTAATTAGTTTAATGTTTTCATTTTTATTCTTAATTGTAATTATAATAATCACAAATAAAAAATCTTAAATAAAGGTTTTACACAACGGAGTGAATCTTAATCATTCTGCAACGAATTATTTTAATTACTTAAGATGCATTTAATTACAGTGACTAATTAACCTTTGTTTTATATTTGAAGACAATAACTTTGCGAAGAGGAGCACAATCACTGATATGTCTGTTTTCCATCATGACCTTAGAGAAGTCTGCTATTGATTCTGTAAAAGTGTTTTTATTACAAGCAGAGTCAGCATGCAGCAAATATAAGATGTAAAATTCTGGTTCATTCACGTTGCTTGTGAAGAACATTTTTTTTCCCTGATCGAAATCTTAACTGACCAGAATATCCCATTTCAAAAGCCAACAAAAAAATTATGTAACATTAAACATTATACAGTTTTCATAATAACATATATTCATCGTACTAAAATTACACTTATTTTACAAAATACATCTTTCAGTGTTCTAACATTATAACTAATCTTGTATATAGCCTAAATAATTTAGTGATTAGCATTTTTTAGTAGAGTATAACAGTTTAAACATGGATTGTGCGAGGGCTTGCTCCAAAAAAAGAAAAGTTCAATGTGAACGTTTCATTTCTTAAAACAAAAAATTAAGTGAGATATGTTACTAAAGAAGTAATAAAATCGTTTGCTTAAACATGTGTGTGTGTGTAATTTGAGAAATTACAGAAGAAGAATAGTAAAAGTTATTTGTAAACATACAAAATTAGAAAGTATATTCATTTTAACTTACAAATTCAGTATAGATTCGAAAAACTATGCTTGTATGATAATTAAATTCTTTCAAAGTAAAATTTATTTTGTTTAATTTTGAAAAAAAAAAAAAGAATAAATAATAATCTACACAAATTTTGAGATTTACTCTTGACATCCAGGTAAAAATGGAAAAATAATAATAGCGACAACCCATCAAAGTTATAAGACTGATTCTAAAGGACAGCAAAAAAATCCAATGAAAATCTCATGTTGCCTATTTAATTCACATAAATTAAAATAATTCTGGAAAATATTGCACGTATCAATATATTGAGAAAAAAAAAAATCTTAAAAATGAATTAATAGGATCAGAGGACTTGAATGTGAAAATTAAAACCACTTGAAGAAAAAGAAGGGGTGCTTTTCTTTTTCGGAATACCTATTAAAAAGAAAGAACAAAAAGAAAGTTGAGAAAACATTTCTTCTTAAACAGCGAAATGTCGACTTAATCCGCTAAGCAAATAATGAAAGCTGATAAAAGCTAGATGAGAGAGGATTTATTTTAATTTTTAGAAAAATTAATTTGATTCTGTGTTTTTTGTCTATTAATGAGAATATTTGTGTCGTTCGGTAGCTCTTCATTTATGTATTAAATAATTTAATACGAAATTGAAATATGTATGGTAATAAAGTTAAAATGTTTGAATGCATCTTTACCGCTATTGTAATCTTTTTTTTTTTTTTTT
>BMAW01006089.1:0-31597 GCA_019974015.1 Nephila pilipes | reverse complement strand
TCGCAATAAGATGGTAAAAAATTATGATTTGCAAACAGTTTGTATTTCATTTTAGCTGAAATGGACTCTTTCATATTGAGAGAAATCAATAGTAAGTTGCATGTGGAACTATCGTTATAATTGCTACACTCTCTTTTTATAGGTGCATTATTGAACAATGGCCTTAGTGCTATTTGAGAAATATCAATTACATTAGTGTCAAGACATTTGTACGAGAAAAATATGATTCTGTTAAGCGAATCGGGAAGATGAGAGAACAAACGAAGAAAGTGTTTGACAGTTTGGAATCTGAACCTACCAATAAAAAAGAAAATGCGGAGAAAGAGAAGTTATTAAAAGAAGCTTGGATGAATTGGTTAAAGTTTTGGATCCAGGTAAAATACAAAACTGCAGAAATTAATCTCGAGATATCTTTTGTCTTGCCGTTCAACTCAGCGTCGTGTTGATACTGTTAGTAAATATATTTGTTGCAAATAACTTTGTGAGAAATTTGAAGCATTAAGTTTATTTCTCTACAAGTGTGTACTATTTATCTGCAAAAAACAGAGGAAGAACAAATACCAAATCATGTTCTTCTTACCGAAATAACTCCCGTATCGATGTTAGAAATTAGTTTGTTGAAGTTGGTGTCAAGAATGGATTGGTTAAAACTAGGAAAGGATGTCTGATGGTACCTCGGGGTCGTATTACATGCCACTGGATTAACCTAGCGATCTTTCCCTGTTTTGGACCTTCCTTGTTGTCAATGATTTTTAACTTTCAATCCTCCTTTTTTCAAACATCTACTCCACAGTCACGCATGGCCATATTTGGATATCACGCCATCAAACTCCTACATCAGTGATTCACTTTTAATCTCGTAATAAACTTGTAATAGTTGCAATAGTTTTTGTAATAGTAATTTATAATAGTTTTTAACTTCGTCCCCGCGGATGCCAATGTGCCCGCGAAGCTATTTTTGTGCGCCCGCGACTGACCGCTATATACTGTATCAATATCAACCGTGATCAACTCGCAGCCCTCCACGACTTTTTGTGAGGGCGCGAGATTCATCACACTTTTAGAAATAAAATATAAGCCGCAATTATTGTACTGGCAACACTGTTTTGTCTTATCAGTTGTTATTGTCGTTGAAGACCCTCGCGTTGAATCTGTTACACATTAAGAATTTTCTCAGCGATTTAACTATTAAAACTGTTTAATTTTTATTTTAGATTTCTCACCCTAAAATGAGTTCCTCGAGCGAAAGGCAGCGAATGTATCATTTCAACAGCGATTGGGAGGAAGACTACGGATTTATCCTAACAAAGAACAAAAGTGTTTGTTTGATTTGCAATAGTACTGTACTTTATCAGTTTTGAAGAAACATAACCTCGAACGCCATTTCAAGACTTATGACAATATTTTCGACGCTGATTATCCGCCTAAAGCAGAATTGGGAAAAAGAAAAAATAATCTACTTAAGTCAAGGCTATCTGCCCAGCAAGCATTTTTTATTAATCGTGTAATAAAAATAAAAATGCCGCAAACGCGCTTCCTTCAAAACTTCTCATTTGTTGGCAAAAATTAAAAAAACCTTTCTAAGACAGCGAATTAATGAAGAAAGCATTTCTAACGGGAGCTGATGCGTTGTTTGAAAGATTTTGTTATAAGCAAGAAATTATTACATCAATACAAGATGAGCAGTTATCTAACGGTACTACTACTAAGAGAATACAGGTGCTATCAACTAATTTACAAAGTCAGTTGAAAGATAATATGTGACTGTTTTTCACTGTAGTTAGACGAGTCGATAGATTTATGTGATACAGCAGAATTGGCAGTATGCAAAAGGATGGGTCTTAAAGATTTTAGTGTAAAAGAAGAACTAATAAAATTACTACTAATGGATGGGCAAACAAAAGAAGAAGATACTTTTAATACTTAAAGATATTTTTAATATTTAAAAATATCTTTAAAAATTTTACTAAAGAAATTAATGTGCGTTTATAAAATGTATCAGCAGGAATTACTGATGGGACTCTATCAATGGTGAGCTGCAATAATGGATTCATGTCTCATTGAAAAATAGATTAATTTTTTACGTTCTTCATGAATTATCATTACATTATTCATCAAGAAGCATTATGTGCTAAAATATTATCATTTGAGCATGTCCTGAAATTAGTTATAAAAATAATCAACAAAACTCGAACAAATCCTTTGTCACACTGAATCTATAAATTAATTGTAATAGAGGGCAATTCTTTTAACACACAGACATAAGATGGTTAAGTATAGGTGAAGCTTTCGCCTGATGAACATCTAGAGGTGATTAAAAACATTTCATTTCAAAAGGTGAATATTTCGAACAATTGTATTACCTTCTCTGGTTGATGGCCTAGGCATTTTTAAATGAAGTTTGCGAAACATGGAATATTTTAAGCCTTCAACTTTAGGTATAAATTAAAGATACAGTGGAAAGGGCTTCTGCAATTAGTAGTTTTAAATCAAAATTACAATTCTGGAAAGAAAATTTATCAAAAAGGTCCACAATCATTTTCCATGAATGAAAAAGTCACCGGTGAAAATTCGTTTGACCCAAATTTATTTTTTGGTCACCTTCAGAATCTTTTGGAACAAATTGAAAATAGATTCCAGCAATTTTCGATTATTGAGCTAATTGCTTCATTTTTTGTAAACGCATTCTATCCTCAAATTAATATTTCTGAAGTGGCGAATTCCATGAGGAAAATTATTCTGGAAGAAGCATCTTCAATTGAAGATGACATTTTAAATATTCAGAATGATATTGTATTAAAATCGTGTGGACTTCAGGAAAATATTTGGAATCTAGCCGAAGATAAAAAAAAAAAAAAAAAAAAGAAAAAGATTTGTGGAATCTAGCCGAAGATAAAAAAAAAAGAAAAAAAGAAAAACATTTGGAATCTAGCCGAAGATCCCTTTTGAAGAAAGGAGCTTACTCTTGTGAATCATTGTTTTCAACAATGAACATAATTAAATCAACAATCAGATCTTGACTTAACGTTAGCAATCTCGAAGATGATATAACCATTGGGAATATAACCATTGATGATATAACCATTGGGATAATAACTAAGATGATATAACCATAGGGAATATCATCTTATCCACCTTACTTTGAAAAAGTAGTGGATAATATGCAATGCCAAAAATCGCATTAAATCTAACCATTTTGAATTTCTTGTTACCTTTTTAGTATAGGATATTGTTTATGGTGCTTATGATTGCAATAAAATAGAGAAATATTAAAAAAACGTTATACTTATTTTTAACTGCACTCGCCAGCAACTCCCTCCATGTCAGATATGCCCAGATGGGGAATAAGGTTAAAAATCCCTGCTCTTATCGATTTAATGATGACTTATAATTACCCAACTTGTTTCTTAATAATTTCTAAATCTCACAACCATGATAGGTAAAAAATACCAATTGTTTTGTTAGAACAAATGTAAAAACACATCTTCGATTTATAGACGAAACAAATGGAGTGCGAAGTAGTTTATTACTGTGGATTCTTGAATAGTGTTTATTAACTTTCAATAGTTTAAACCGTTTTGTGGACTCCTGTATCATACAAAGAAAAAAAATGGAAAAGGAAAATTAAGAAAAAAATTAGGTTTTTCTCTCAATATTTTTAAGACATGCTAAAATATTTACATACACTTCATTTGACTGTATTAAAAAATATTTTAAAAAATATGGCTGATGTATCACAAACTGCATTTAGTTTTGAAATGTTTCATTTATAATCAAAAGAATAAAATTTTTAATGATTTCCATGAGTAAAACCAATGAATGATTAATAACAAAGAAGAAACATTAGAGGCATACAATGAAAGATTGTTGAAAATAAATTATTCGGATCCCGCCAGGAGGCGCCTTGTCTCGTGTAAGTGAGAGCGCTCGGGTTCATGGATAATATTTCAGAGTGCTCTTGCATCTTGACCGCGTAAGGCGGGTTATTCTCTTGTTTTTGATGCAATTTCTCCTGACCGCAAAAGCGGGTTAAGTTATAATATGTGCTGTTTGGAAGCTTGTATAGTTTGTAAATAGTATAATTATTTGTTTATATGTGATTGGTGCGTAGAGACTGTAAATAAATGTGTGATCAAATTAACTGCTCTTCCTATTTTGGCTTGATGGATATTGTTCTTCAACAAAGATTTTAAAGATTTCAATCATAGGGTTGATTGTTTAAAATGGTGGAAGTCTCTAATTGCATATTTATTGGAAAAGCATATTTATTGGAAAAAATTTAACAATTTCAGAAAATATATTGGTATAGAAGGTGGTAGGAGAATCGACGTTTTTAAAAAAGTAAAAGTTTCATGTTTTGGCCAAATGCATTACAAATATAGTTGTATCATAATTTTAGAGGATTGTAATATCCAAACTCAAAGAAAGCTACCAGTTGTTCAAATGCAATTTTTGCAACAACATACGCTGAATTTGTATACTACCTAACGAAGTTCGTGAAATCAAAGTAATATGATTGTTCTTACAAATGTATATTTAAATTATAAAAATTCTCAAAAGAGCTAATATCTGTGTGGAACAAACGCAAAGTATGTAAGACCTATTACAATTTCTGTATCTGGAGAAAATTTAGTTATAGAAATTACTTATTTGTCAGTTGCTCATTTCATTTTATTTGTTTCTACATTTCTGGTAATGATAATGTTTCTTTTTAATTTTTACAGGAATTCAAAAGTTTTTCATAGTAATAGAATTATGTTTCTTCTTGTAGAACATATCTTTTCCGGAATCAATTTCTTTATTTGGTTTGTTGGTTTTATTAACTTCGCACTCGAAGCAACTTGAGGGCTTTTGGCAACAGACCTCGTAATTTTAATCCTTAGTTAAGTGACGAGAACGACACCTGAGCTGGTCCCACTTTCTTCTAACTTCCACACCACGCCAACAATTGTAATTTGGTCATGTCAGATTTAACGTGCATCAACCCTGACAACTTGTGGATATTTAGTGGCATCAAGGCTCGAAACAAAGTCTCGGCGAAAAGCGCTTATCGCATATCCGCTACAATGGCCACCAGGATACCGTACCAACACTTTTATGTGCAAGATATGAGAAAATGAATGTGTCATGAATATTCAAAAATTAAAATTAATCATAATGTTCTGAAAAACTTTTACAGACAGACAGACTTTTGTTAAAATACAATCGTTCTATAAACAGTATGTAATTTTCTCGCATTAAAAATAATATTAGATCACTGAGTTAAAACCAGTTGTCACTTTAGAGGATTTCATACCCGGCAACGTTCTAGTCTTAGAACGAGGTTCGGCGCCAATAGCCCTCGTGTTGCTTCTAATGCGACGTTACTAAAACCAACCAACCAAACCGCTAAAGAGGACCTCAAAGCGGAAACGTTCTAGTCGTACTGCGAATTTTCATCCATATTTTATAGCGCACCGTCGTGAGGAATAATAGGTGTTCAGAAGTGTAAAAAATAGACTTATGTTATTCACGTTGATACCGATTATTACTTTAAAACGGAATTAAAAGAGATATGGTGCAAGTAGGAGTGAAGCAATGGTAGCAAGATCTTTCCTAGCGGGTTTTTTTTTTTTTTCGAGTCACGGGTTCTAGTCCTGTTTCTACTTAGAACCCGTCATATAAAACGGTGATACTTGTTAAATGTATAAGGGCTCAAATTCCTTACGTTGAGTCCCATCTTAGATGTCGTCCCTGTCCAATGGCTTTGATTCAAAATTAGGAGGTCAGTCATTTAAACCTCGCATTGCTTCTAAACGTAACTTTAACAAACGTAAATTGAATCAATTAATTTCCAAATGATTATTATGATCAATATTTTTATTTCTAATATTTGATATGAATACAAATATGTTTATCTCACTGAATAATAATCTGGTGAAACCTTAAGTTTTGGAATAGTGAAATATTCCTTTCCACACATTTTGCAATCTCTTCAATATATATACCTGTACTTCTTCTTTACCTGAATGTTTGTGAGTAAATCGACGTTGTCCATTAATCTCCTTGTAGGATTGATTTCTTCCGTTGACAATGTTTTTCAAGAGCATCATTAGTTTCAGTGGCATCAAGATGAAAGGCAGTAGTTTCGTTGCTAGAAAGTAGTCAACTGATTTCGATTATTTTTTGGAACCATCAAAAGTCTTCTTTCCTCTACATTTTTAACAGTTTTCCAGAAATATTTTTTTATAATTTCATTTATAATCTTCTGGAAAGTGTGGTTCTTACAATATCATATATACTTCTGAGTTTTACTGAATCGTCTCTTGCATTTTTTATATTCTTTAGAGAGAGAGGTCAGGTCTTTATAAGTCGCAAACATATCAATTGATGTCTGATACAAGGCTCAAACATAAGAGAATTCTACAAAAACTATTTTGTGAATGAAGAATGAATCTGTATACCATATCTTTCAATCAACTAAGAATCATTGGAATAACATTAATACCAGTCATTTGTAATTTTTTACGCTAAGTCTATTAGGGTGGGAGGAAATCGCATACCTCTTTATTCCCAATTCGAAACTTTGTAATGAGTTAAAAAAAGAAAGGAGCAAATAATTCTTAATTTAAAATCAAAGAGCCATTAGATTACTTCAAGTTGAAAAGCAATCATGCACCATTGCAAAATATGAGTAATGAATAAACGTTGAATATAAAAAGAAAACCAATCCTTTCAGTTTTGAAAATATCCCAACAAAAACAATAGGTTTAATTATTATTCAATTACAATTTCCTTACATTGTAAATAACATTAAATCATTTGGGAGACCAGTTTTCATATGATAGAGAGCCTTATAGTTGGTATGTTAAAAGTAGAGCATCGAATTCTTCTCCAGATTCGATAAAATAGTTATGTTATGTAATGAGATTGTTACTTAAAATTGTTTGACTCACTCATTCCCCAAAGCAAGGCTTTAGGCATCCAAAAGCAGAACTTTTTTTTATTCTAAAGGTATCAAACCGGTATCATGAGGGAAATGCAGATGGAATTTAAGTTCTGTTTTGAGAAGACAAACATAACGTAATGGATAATAAAATAATGGAGATTCCTGAATTATAGTCAAGGTTACAGAGGTCTCATTGTCGAAAATAAGAAGCCGTCATTTTTTCTTCTGAGTCACGGGTTTGAGTTGTTCCGCCATTAAAGATTCGTTTTGTTGAAAGGCTGTGCCTGTTAGTTATGTAGGGGATTATCTTCTGTTCCCATCCACCGACTGCGAACCTAATTACGAAGACCGTTGACTGCAGCTCTAACGTTGCTTTAATATCCGACTTTATTAAACAATCAATAGCTCTTCTTCAAACCTATAAGTATCATAAAGTTTAGTGAAAATATTTTATTTGCTGAGAAGTTTGTTTTTCTGACTGGTGTTTCATCTGGTTAAACAACATAAATAGCGAACGGAAAATATTCTATTCCATTACAGTTTAATGTATTTTTACTTTTCGGTGTTTCATTTTAATGAAATTGAAAAAAAAAAATTAACGCGTAATTAATACACTATCGTAACTATTTCAAAATGCTTTAAGACAGAGTAACGGATGCATTGAAATTCATCGTAATTATTTCTCGCATATAACTCAAATTAAAACTATATTGAATTTTTAAATCAAAGGAGTTTTCATTTTTAGTTGATAATATAGAGAAGTATTGTTTAGATCTTAATGATATCAAGAATGTACATAATTGTATTATGATAGAAAATATCATTTAACATTTATGGGACACAGGAACCTGATCCCATGTACACGACACATCAGAGTAAAAAAGTGTAAAAGAAGTGATACAAAATAGAATTAAATGTTCAATAATAAATATTTAAGATTGTTTATCACACACGCAACATTGCATTTAGAAGCAACAGGAGGGCTATTCTTTCGTGTGGAGTATTCACCCTTACAGTTAAACATCTATCAAACTGAGCTGCCACAGCGTCGAGAATGAGTGGATAAGTTGACTCTGAAATCATTTGTGAATATAGATAGGTCTTCAATTGATTCTTGCAAAAATGTCAATGTTCTCTGCATTTTCTAAGGACATAGAAAATGAGGGTTTATTGCTGGCAACTTTTGTTGTAGTCTTCTGAAAAGAGTAGGCTTTTAAACATGGCTTCATGTGGCCACATGAAGTGCTCTATTGGTCTGTCATCTCCGCGGATTTCGTCTCAATAAACTATCTCCATAAATTGTACACGATGCTGGCTATTCCATTACAAAATCTGAAAGAATCTACACTTGAAGCTACCCTTCCTCAAGTGTCCCAAAGATTCGTTACCTCACTGTATTATCTAAGCGTTAATGTTCTTACGTAATTGTTCACTTTCGAATTTCACCGAATATTGAAAACAAAAGAAAGAAAGTAAGAAAGAATCGTCAGAAAGTCTTCAAGATATGAAATATGAACGAAAATTGGATATTATAGCCTATGCTTACCAGTAATTTTTTTTTATGAAAAGGCTCCCAAATACAATAGGTCCTTTTTCTAATCATAGCTACTGTAGTTGAATGGCCCTGGTAGAGGGCTGGCACTCTTTTCGTGGAGTCATGGATTCGAGACCTGATTCTATTTAGATCTACCGTTTAGTGGATCTGACGCACATAGTAAACAAAAATTGAGTTTGATTTATAGAAAACTGAAATTTACCAAACCTCTCCTTCGAAATTACTACAAAGTTATAAAGCAATATGTTATGAAGTAAGTTAAAAAAAACCTTTTGAATTTAGAATTTAATACTTATCTTTTAACTTTTTAGAATCTGAAGGATACTCTGAAATTTAAGCTGCTGTAGCCTAGTGGTAATGGTCGCGGACTCGAAACTACGTTGATTTCGTCCAGTTTTGGGTTCGAGCTTTGACGCCAATAAAGACCTGCCATGTAGCGGGTCAGATTCACGATACATCTGTCGAGGTCTCAAGTCTCGGAGAGATGTTGAAATTATTAGATAGATGTGCCAGCTAAGGTGTGGTCCCCTTCTCTTTAACAATGTTCAAATTACGACATCGTCGCCAATAGCCTTCATGTTCCCTTTTAGTTCTACGTTAATAAAAAATCACAAATGACAATCCCTGAATTAATACATAAAGGAAATCTCTTTCCTTTTAAAATATCCTCGAGGAAGCGTTTCATTTCTTGTATATGATATTCGTTTAATAATGTTCCCAATTTTTGAATGTAAAATTTGAAAAGCTTATTTACTATAAAGAAATCTTCATATTAATAAAAAATTGCTTCAAACGAATTATTGTTTTCAAATCGTATTGATACTATAAACACATTTTGTCATCTTCGAGTCTGAGAGTGTGTATAATTACATTATCTTCATTTCTTTAATTTAATAACTTATTTATTTTCTCGTAAAATATGTTTGGTACATTTTGGTTAGGATTTAATTATATTGCACTTTGTTGTATTTTCTTGAAATACATGTTTCATATTTGAATACATGAAGGTCAACGACAACAAAAGAACATTTTTAGAGCAATTTTTTAAAAATGTATTTGATAGTTCAAACAAGAAATTTCAGTGGTAGATAAAATACATGATGTAAATGTGAGGTATATAGGATCATTAAAACAGAATACTACATACGCATAAATAATCTATAAGAACTTTTTTCTTTATTTTGATTTTTTTAAGATAAGATTTCTAATTTATTTTTAAGTTATTACGCTATTTATTCATAATACAAAGATATAAATAGGTCTGTTGATTATAAAGAATAGTATCGAATATTTTTTCTAATTTTCTGATTTTCTTTATTTTCTTAAAATTATAGAACACCTGTTTTTTACGTATTAAGTACCAGTTTTTGAAAGTACAACTTTTTCTCATCTGATTATCATACACAAATATAATAAAAAATTAAAATTTGGTTTAATCAAAATTTTATTTAAATGTGGGAAACATTTTACAATTTTCACCTTGTTTAATATTCTAACTTATCAGAAAAAAAGTATTACTGAACTCTCTTTACTTTCTTATCTTCAGGGTTTCACTTATTTTCCTCGAAGAGATTATACATACCCTAACATTATTTTTAAGAAAAAATTAAAGGAATTTTAACCATTGGAACTCGATTCTATTTTTTAAAATTTCAATAAGTTTTGAAACAGTTGATTAATGACTAATTATGCTTTTTAAAATTATGTAATTTTCAATTTCCTTGATATTTCATTTAACTTTGTTTAAATTATTCAGAATGCTTGTTTTCATTAAAAGTTTTCTATCCAAATAAAGAAAGAGTTTCTATGGATTGTAAGCTGACCGAAATGGTGGAAACATATTTCAGATAAAAGTCGTTATTTATCAGATAAAAGTAAGAATAGAGAGGTTGTGTGCATTTCCCATGAACACGTTCCATTGATTTATAAATGTTTTTTAAGGACGACGAGTTTCAAAATGTCAAGATTTCATTGACGGATCATTTGTAAAAGTATTAATAGTTGGTCGACGATTTGTTGGGCCTAAAGTATTTCTTTGAAAAATCCAAAAAATTCTTATCCTTCTTTTAGATTCGCAAATATTTAGTGCATTTAAAAATATCTTTGTTTCTTTCTTAATTGAACTGAATATTTTTACTTGATAGAGGTTAAAAATTGAACGAATGTTTCTGTACATATTTGTTAAACTGGATACATTTAATTTTCTTAACACAATCTACAAAATTGTGTTAAGCAAACCTTGTCTTGTATGTTCAGTTTAGTGTTGAGAATTTTGGTTATTTTACAATCATAACTTTCTGAGAGAACTAACAAATAAAATTAATTTCTTTACAGGCAAATAATACGTTATTTCTAAAGATTTCCAATCTCTTTCTAATAAAAGAAGAGTGCTTTCACTTGAAAAAGTGATTGCTTTTTTGTAGAATGAAAATCTTAAACATTATAATCTTTATCATTAAGCGTAATTTCTGGAAATTTTTTTGAATTTAAAAATAACATTTGTAGAAAAAAACATGACTTTACTAATAAAATTTTTTTTATAAAACACTTTATTTGACATCCATAAACTGTATAAAATAAACCGTATAAGACGAGTACAATTTTCATTTGAGTCTTTTGCCAATGTTATCTTAAGCGGTATCATGGAAAACAAAATAAGAAAGCAATAAACCTTTATAAATCTGAGGGTATTTATAATCAAAAAGATTACTTGAGATTACCAGTAACTTATTTTTCCTGAAGAGAGTTTCTTCAAAATGAATTCAAATGTGAAAAATAGAGGAAAATTTGTAATGCTATTACATCCATTATATTACAGAAGAAGGGTCTCCTCAGCTTACAATGCTTACCTTTCCGACTAACAGATCGGATATCGAACTATTAGTCGGCAAAATATTCTTTAACATTATTTTCACTCAAATATTTTATCAATAGCATTCATATAATTATGAAAACTGTATACAAAATACAAAAGCTCAATGCATACAAACATAATGTATGGATTGAAAGTTTTAATGTAACTGAACGTAAGATTAGCAAGTGTCCAATGAATTCCGAATGCATATACACGCAAAAAGTAAAAGAATTTCTGTGTAAAAGTTATTTACCCTTCTGTTCCTTAAGAAATGAATTGTTTTTAGTGGATAAGTCGAGAACATTTTCTCATTAGATCAAGCGAGCTATCTTTGCGATTGTAGAATTCTTTGGTTTATCATTTGACACATTCTTTTCCGAATATATCGAACTGAATGTTTTCATGTCTAGCGCGGGTTGAGTGTGATTGAAAAATCCTTCTACTCGAACCCTTAATTTTCATCACCACAAATTACCATATACATTACTTGAATACGTGAATGCAATGGAGACACATTATGCAAGATCTAGTTTATTCGAAGCTCCCCAGGACATCGTTATGTACATATTTTTTAATTTAATATTGCTTGACATTATCTCTTTAGGAAAATATTGTATCTCAATATGTGCTAAAATTCTCCTTATATTATTTCAAAAAAGCATTTAAATGATGAAATTCAAATTTCATTATCATTTTATTAATGAAGATAAGAGAGAAATTTCAAAAAAGTGTTGAGTAATAAAATTATTTCTTTCGATTTGGATATATTCATCATGTTCAAGAAATATATCTTTTGTTGAAATCCCCAAACATATTTTTGAGAAGTCTTATGTTTTGTCCATGTGTTTTTAATATAAATTCACTGAAAAGTATTCAAATATTTTTTTTCTGAAACGTTAGTTTTTTCCCTCCATTATATCAGCCGAATTTGAGGTTTTTTGCTTTCAATTTTGTTTCTATCTTAATTACCTTGTTCCTCTGTTTAGAGCACCCGAGAACTGTGAATGTTGCGTCTGAACAAAAACTGGTTTCGAGCTGGATGTGAATCTCGGAGTTTCTTAGAGAATTGCTTCAAGTAGTGAAAAGCAATCCAGAAGGTGGTTTCAGCTATTCCTGTCCATGCCCACACAGAAATACCCAGCCAACAACCCATCAGACCTCCAATATAGCTGAACACATCCATTCCCTGAAACGGGAAATATAAACGTAAATAATTAGGATGTTTGCAACGAAATGTAAGTATGCATATATGATTCCTGAAAATGAAACAGAATTCATAATAAAATATTTATTTATGCACTAAAATATATATCGTTTTCAAAATTAATTATATTTTTACCATCAGGGGCTTACCGTCTCTGAGTAAGAATAGGATTTACCACTGCGAGAAACTCTAGCTATCTCTCTTCTCTCTCGTGAGGTTTGTGATTTAATAAAAACGGTAGAAATCGTTTCATATTTCTTGGTGATCTTTTCCTAATTTCTATACTACTCCGAGTCAACCTAATGTAACCTTTATTTTACTTCCTTCTCTTTGTTACAAGAAGGTTTTGTGCTTTTCACAATTACTTACATAATCTACCTAGTTACTACTATCGAATATTTGGCACGTCTTTACCACATAGCGCTCTTTGGACGGTAAAAAAACCAATCCATTGTTCACTCTTCAAATAAAACTTTCATTTATTACATTAGTGTATTAGAAAGCAATATTTAAGTAATAACGTGTTTTAATTTTACTTTCTTGGAACGAAGAAAATTAGTTTTCATACGGATAAAAGAAGCAAGATTAAGATTGTATTCCATTCAGTTAAAAAATGTTTATACAATCGTATTTTACGGCAAATAAAATTACTATTAAATCAATGTGTAGAAAAATAAAAAGTACTATTTTTTTACTTCAAGTGTACATATTGTATAGTTTACAAGAGCTTATGAGAAAATTGAACCTGTAATGGATCTCTATAGGCTATTGGATCTATAAAGTTAACTGGAATTTCATGTTTGAAAGTATGCGGAAATAAGTCCTAACTTTATTATTGTTAATGAAACTGAATATTTAGAAAAGTGAAGCTTAGACACTGAACTCGTAAAAGTAGTTTTCAGGATGCGCAATTTGTGTCATTGTGTCTAAGAAGGAATGGCGAAGTCATTTTTTAATAACAAATTAATAAATAATTGAAACAAGAACGAAGGATAAAATGCCGTTTTGTCTTCGTTTTGACTAATATTGTTCGAATAAACAGCTCTTCATCTAAAGAGAATTAAAATCTTTCGTTAGAAACGATACTTATTAAATCCCATTTTGACACAGAAATTATACTTATTATCAAACAAGAATTTTCAAAAGTGTGGTTGGATTTCAAGCGGGAAATATTATTGCTTAATCCCTTGGAAAGAAATTATAAAGGAAAGAAAACTAATATTAGAATATTCTGCAAAATGTTCTAGAATTGTTAAGAACCAAGTTTTGCATTAACTATCCAAAACCACTTAAAAAGTTATTGTAAAGACGCTAGACAAGGATCATGAAACGTGTGGGAAAAACTATACATGCAAAAAATAACCGGCTTACTGAAAACACTTAAACGTGAACGTGAAAGAATATTTACTAGATATTATATGCAAAACGAAGGTTATCGGTGAGTTACTGCATTTTTTACGTAAATGCAGTAACTTACCGATACTGGCAAGCTCCATTTAATCCTTGCATCTAACGACTAGAGGGCTATAGAATCGTTTCTAAAGAAACAAACACAGATCTTTGATGCGCAAAAATCCTTTTCATTAAATCGTAATTGTGTTGAAATCCGAGAATATTTAGCATAATGCTAAATTACACAGAAAGATGTTCTCACAATATCTTTTATTAGTTGCCTGGTAATCCATTATAGTTTACTCCATGGTGTAGACGTTGTGCTACAAAGTTGAATAATACAAGACGGAACAAACTGCAGTCAATGTATTCTCTATCATTCTTAAGTGTCTGTATCATTTTGGTCTGGAAGCATCATCTTTAGGGAGAGATTAATTCGTTTCTACAAGATCGCATCATGCAGAAAGGATTATGGTGTGTGGGGTCTCGTAAATAGTGCTCTAATCTTTTATCAATTAAAAATAATTTAATTTTGTGTTAATGTCACAGAAAATCGGTACGAGGTCTATTGACTGTAGACCTCGTAATTTTGTTCGAATGTTAAAGTTATGATAACAATGAATCTTCTACTTTATGTAATAAAGCTCCGATTTCATTATCAGAGCTGTGATGTATTCAATTTTTAAAAACAAACGATTTATTCTTAATGTGATGCTTTTTTAAAATATTATCTATTCAACTTTTTAAAACAAATGATTTAAACTTAAAATGATACTTTTTTTTCAATATTCTTCATCAAGATATATTTTTTTAAAATGTTTAAAGTTGTTAGAAAGAAATAAAATTATGCTATGGGCAACACAAGATCATATTTTTGTTTTCTAGAAGATTTAGTGGCAACGAACATATAAAAAATAGAATTGAGTTTAGTTCCAAGAGGTAAAGACGAACATTAAAAAATTGTGCTTGTGAAAATTGTGTATCTAATTTATGTTTGAAAAGTTGCGCGCAAATAAACGTGATGTCCTGAAAACAAGTCATCTTTATTAATAGTCTGCAATACAGTACAGTGCCTATGTTCCATAATGACTGAGTGTCATAAAATATGAACCAACATTCTCTCAACGTATAGATTCTTATTCAAGCGAATCTTACATATTTTGAATACTGAAATTTATACTAATAAAAACAATACATACGTTATACAAAGGTTTATGCGATATTACGATGACCTCCCGATTTTTGCTTTTGAGGAATATCATGATTTCATTACTGAAAAATAAATGATAATTAGTCTGGATTACTGCCACATACTGCTGAAAATATACATTCATGAATAATAAGCTATACTACCAATAAAAAATTTAAATTATTAAAAATTTGGAGATAACATGAACAATTATATGAGGAAATTTAAGACTTTATAATCACAAAATTACTTGTGCATGCAAAAAAGTTTCAATGCTTATAAATAGTCTTTAACATGAATAGCTTGAATATAGCTTTTATCGTTATCGATCATTGTTTTTAAAAAAATAAATACAAATTTCTTTTTGTTTATAATCGATATAATTAAAAATACATAAGGTAGATGTCGCATGTATATTCTTTTTTTTTTCTTTCTTGTATACATTTCACACGTCGTTTATATGTTGTTCCATGTTTATATTTTTTTAGGAAAAGCAATGGAAATCAATTAATATCATGCCTAGACTTATTATATATAGGCTTTAATACTTGTTCTCTCTCATTGAGCTTTTTTGGAATACGGTATTTAAAACTTGACTCACACAAATTTATTCTTTAAGAAATCTGATATGGGCAAATTGCTACTAATTCTCGAAACCTTTAATGTGAAAGGTAATCTATTAACTACAATGCATTCAAGGTTTTATTGGGTTGTCAGTCTTTCTTTGGTAATATTGCCTGATAGACAAATACGGTTTCTTTTATGAACGCAAGAGGAGACACAAGTCAGCCATACGCCACCAGTCTCCTTACAAAAAGCTTCAAAATACTATTAACCTTCTATAAAAATAGTCGACTCATCGTTAGGATGCTTCATTATTTTCGTTTGTTTTTATTGTAATTTAGGAGAGTCCTTACAGTTTATTCGAATTTGTAACAAACTAAAACATTTTTCTGGAAAGAAAATTTTAGAATTTCTGAAGAAATGCTGAAAAAGAAATATGTATATATTTGGTATTTGTTCATATTTAGACTAAAAGTTAAACTAAAACACTACAGCGCTTTGCATTTGTATTATTGTAGGTTACCAAAATGAAGAGAACAAATCTATACTTCATGTTAATTGTTCGAAATTCCTTTTCGATAAAAATTCCTTTTTATATAAGTGTGCAAGTGATAAAATAGTACTTTTGAATCCCATTTTTCCCTTTTAGTGTTTCAGGAATATAGAAAATAAATGATTTTTAACATTTTGCTTCCGATGTACTTTTTCACTCGTCTCTATCTCTATGCGTTTAGTGTAAGCACTGACTTTGATATTTCTTGCATATGATTTTTTTTTGTTTTGGGAGGTTATTAATGTCACTTACTAAGCATACATCTCTAAATTAATCTTTGATTCATTTAAATAACCTAGCATAGATTTTTAAATGGTCAATGGATATGCAATATCACTGCGTCAGTTTGATTTTAACACTTCAACCGGATCTCCTAATGCCCGTTCTCACTTTAATTTAAATAGTGTCACTCCAGTGGTGCAGTTGGGTACTTTTCTGTACTCAAAAACTAGTCCAAAGTCTATTTGCCCGAATTACTTGCATCAGTTTTAAAAACGAAATGTAATTATTCTTTGAAAAATATATTGTACTTCTCTAAGAGTGCATTAGTTAATCCATATATAATAATTGAAAATCGAGGTTTATGTTAGTCAATACATTTCAAGATTTTTTGGTTTAGTTTGATGAGAAGAATCTTTGGTTAATTGAGATGTATCTAGTCTCCATAAAGGTGGGAATGACATTCGGAACCCCCGTGAACATAAATATTTCCATTAGCGTGTCGAACATAGTTTTGACAGACATAGTATATAACGGGATAGCTTCCAGCCCTCTAAAATGCTCATCTATTATGAAAAGACAATATTAATATCTTCTGGCCAATGATGTTCCAATCTCGCCAATTATTTCAATATTTACGACCTCGAAAGGTAAATTTGGCTTAAGAACTGGAGTTTGTGGTGTTTTGTCAGTAGTTTTCGCTGGGCTTTTCTTAACTCACAATTATTTCGAGATACACAATATTCAGAAACGTCCTAATTTAAATCAGACTAAAAGAAGCTAAAGCGTAGCGTATAAATCTTTTTAAATTCAATCTAACCTCTAAAACGTATGCGTGAGCAAATTTTAGCACCTGAGCTCGACTAAATTTGAATACAACCTTGGATTACTTATTGCAACTTCATTTTATCGTTGTGAAATAAGAACACGCGAATTAAACAGAAATTTAAATTTCATATTGTAAGTTTTTCCATGCTTTTTATAATGTTTCACTGTTTGTTTGTTGTCTCTGTTATTCATTAATCAATTTCTAGATTCATTTCCCTCCAACATCGGAAATAATATTTCAGAACGTAAACATCATTCTTCATCTTTCAACATTTGCATTCTTATCTCTTCCACTCCTACATTTTATTTCGTATTAAAATCCTACTTCCGTCATTTGTCCTTACTTTCAAAAGGGAAACAATTGTTACTCGAATTCTAAAACAGTAATTTTTTTTAATTTTCACAAATTTCACTGAAAGATAAATCACTACATTAACACAAAATTCTCTATGTTTCTTACGTCTGCTCCATATATTCTTTATATCTCGGGGAATATCTTTATATATTCTTTATATATATCTTTAACTATCAAAATATAACATAAGCATTATTCTAAAAACAGTAATAGAAAGAAACTCGTGGCACTCTGCAAAAATAATTATTTTATATCTTTCACGAAGTCTCAGTTTCAATGCTCTACAGTTAGTACTCCTAGTGCCATGTTGCAGAGACTCCTGAATTGCAACCATCATAATGAGAAATTAATTAAATCCTTTTGACGCAGGCAATCTATGACATTGTTCACTCTCTTAAAATATTGCACACCCTGGTCACTGTTTTTACCAAGAGGAAACGACCTCAGTGTTTTCACAGTACTGAGCCACACGGTTCTTCAGCTCAGATGTCGGTGGCATTTCAATCTGAATAACACCATTCAAAATCCTAATGAATAATCATTACTAAGTTTTTTTTTCTTTGAGAACAGACTTGCCATTATCATCAAAGAGCCCATTACCAAAATTCCTAAAAACTCGAAAAGCTGTTCTCACAGCTCGAGAAACTCGTAATTTTCCTTTGAATGGTATTTTAATAATGTGATATTATTATAGATAATTAGTTTGTTGATGATTCTATTCATATGAAATGTTTCCATCTTTCAATAGCCACTATAAGCTTAAGACAGAAGTAATTTATTTGGTTATACTTTAGACTTATATATTTGAGAATTTCTCTTAGTTTTAAGAGTCGTCACTTGACCGAGGTTCAAAATTACGAGTTCCATCACCAATAGTCCTCGTATTGCTTCTAGTGCGACGTTAAAACGAAACTAAACCTCAGTTTCATGTAATTTGTTTTCGTGATTCATTTTATTACTTTACTACATTCTGTTTTTAAAAAAGAATACTTTATACAGTTTCCAGTTTATCTTTAAAACATTTTACCTCTCTAAAATAATATGCTTTTTATTGCTTTTGCTTTTAGCTCAACACATTGTTCGGTGCAGTAAAGCCAGATCCAGTTCAAAACATAAAAATTTCACACTTACTCTCTCACAATATTATATTAGAAGTCAAATAAAACTTCTAAATCGGATAATCTGTAACTGCTGTAGTCTAAAGTGAAACTGTTTCCATTGTTTGTAAGAAAATCCAACTCTTCACCGATTTCAAATATTTTTAAATTAAAATTTAAAATTGTATTTAATTTTGTTTATTTTTATGTTTTATTTAACATTTGAATATGAAAGGAAATTGTTACTCGTAATTTTTGTCGAGTTTTATTTAAAGTTTAAAATATTTTAAGGTATCAATGCTTGGACAGCTTAAGTTTAACTTACCCATAAATTTCAGCAGGTATATCCTGAAAACAAAGGAAATGGAATCATATAATAGAAATGAGTATGAAAGAATAACATATATCAAAATAAGAAATGATTTGAATTAAATTTGTAAAATACATTATTTCCATCTCAATTTACTTGCAGAACATGTATCTAAACTTTATTGAATATTATTATATATATATATATATATATATATATATATATATATATATATATATATATATATCATTCTAATAGACACAAATTAATTAAGAAAAACGAATGAAAATTCTAAATCTAATATTCAGTAGTTAGAGAATAAAATTTGAAAGAATAAAAACATAACATTATAATCTAAATAAAACTTATTTGAAAGTAAAGTTAATGATTACTTAAAACTAGAAATATTTAATAAATGAAAGATATAAATTAATAAAAAGTAATAATGATAAGAACACAATCAAAAGACAATAAAGAATTCTATGATAATGAACATCTAAATTTTTGGTTAATATTTCAAATGCTGTGGAAATAAATATTAGCTGATGTAACACACATTTTTAATGATGATTTGAAATTCCAAGTTGCTTAAATAATTAGTTTTAGTAATCATATTAAAGCGCAAAAACTTATTTAAAAGTGGGTATCTTTTTTTCTAATGACGTTGCATGAGAGCCAAAGGTCCAGAAGCTTTTCCCAAATAAAAGAAAAACACTTTCAAGCTCAAATTTGACCACGAATTGACGAGTGCGTTATGAAACTAGTTCTTCCGACTTCTCAATTCTTGCAGCTTTGATTAAAAAAAAATCTCTATGTCATCGTCTCTGTGTTGACTTTCACAAATTTGATAAGAAATTATCAGGAACAGATATTCCTTTCTTCTCACTGATGATGTCATTCACTGTTTGGAAAATTCTAAAATGTTTGTAATGTATCTGAAAACTATTTATTTTTCATTTTGCGTTGAACTCTAAATGTGCAAAGTAAATAGTTTTTATTGTTCCGAATTTCTCAAAGTTTTTTTTTTTGGATTTTCCGTTTATTTAAGTATTTAGCTTTATAAGCATTGTTTTTGAAACTTCTTGGCAGATAAATAATTTGTCACTGATGTGGATAATATTATAATCCTTTCCATAAATGAATCAGCAAACCTCCAAAACATGAAAAAAAATGTTTTTCAAAATAGTTCTGAGAATGGAATCGAAATATACTTTAAAACTATTCCTTTTTGTCAAGAAAAATTGAGCTTTTGGGATATACACAAAAAGATATAACTGTAAGTCCATTATATTCGATAACGTTTGTCGCTCAAAAGTTTCCAATCCCTAAAAATCCAGAAAGATTAAAATATGTTCTTGGACTTCAAGATTAAACATTTATGCCCCAATAATCGCTCATTTCAATATTTTTCAGTTATCCGCTTCGTCTATATATTTCTTTTCATTATGTTCAATTACAGATAAGGGCCATTCAATAACATAGAAAAATTTTATCTTAGTATCTTGTGCCATATGTACAATCAATTAACACAATTTATTCTTATTTCCATATCCCAAATTATATCTTGTATTTCATTATTTTTAGAAGAAAAAAGCTTAATATTATTTTGCTTTAGAAACAATTGGAAAAATGTTAAGATTTCAATTTGATAAATTAAACATTCCAGTTCGAATAAAGTAAACATTCCAGTTCGAATAAAGTATTGTATTTTATAAACTTTTTATTTAATTAGTTGATCTCATAAAAGTTCTAACATACGATTTTAAATGATACGTGCAATTTTATAACAGTCACTAGTGAGAATCCTGAATCGCAAATAAAATCAGACTGTTTCGTGTTGAAAAAAATAGGAAAAAATATTTTTATTTTTCCCTACATTTTGACCAGATTGTGTTTTACCACCAAAGATTTAAAAATGAAGCTTTTCAAAGAAGCATTTCAGATAATAGCCCACTATTTTGCTTTTTAGAAAAACGCGGAATCGAAAGCATAAATTTTATGAAACAATATTTATCAAAGAATGTAATTTTTAACCTTTGGGGGGGATATTAATGTGCACAAAATATATCTCCATATATTGTAAACCAAATAATTTAATAATTCTACTGTAAATAAAATGCGAATGATATTTTATTGTAAATTGTGGAAGAATAATAAGAATTAATGTGTCAGAAATAGGTAAGCTTATTTTTTACGGTAAATACAGTAAACTCTCATTTATCCAGGTTCCATTAAACCAAGCGTTGCTTTATCCGAGCAGCATATATATATATATATATAACATGTGAATTGAAAAGTCCCCAGCCTGACACATAGATGGCGCTACTAGAATTAAATCCATATGTTTTTTAGTTAGCCCTAACCCTCAAGAGATGTGTGTAAAAATTTGACAGCTGTCGGATCATTAGTTTGTGAATTATAGCATTTTGAGTGAAGCAACTTTTGTTATTGTGAAAAAAATGGATAAAAAGGAATTTCGCGTGTTGATAAAATATTGCTTTTTGAAGGGAAAAAACACAGTTGAAGCAAAAATTTGGCTTGATGCCGAGTTTCCGGACACTGCTCCAGGAAAATCAACCATCAAGGATTGGTATGCTACGCTTAGACGTGGTGAAATGAGCAACGAAGACGGTGAACTCAGTGGACGCCCAAAATAGGTTGTTACTAACGAAAACGTTAAAAAAAAAAAGATCAAGGATAAGGGTTGAATTAAAACTTTTAACTAAATTATAATTAATTGAAATAATCGAATGAAATAGATGCAGAAGGGAAAATTTTATAAATTTGCCAAAGATGAAAGAGAAGAGATTTAGGAGCGAGTGGAAGAAACCAGCCAGCAACCTTTCAAAATTGCCCAAATGAAGAAAAAAAACTGTAAAGAAAACAACAATAATCCGAATAAACAAGAGGAAATTTAAAAACAAACTGAAAAACATAAGATAATGTTCTTACATAAGATAAAAACATAAGATAGTGATCCTGTTTTTTTCTATCGTGGCTTAAACGAAGCCATGATAGAAAAAAACAGGATCACTATTCATAGACAAATAAAGAGATGGCGAAATATCGTGAATAAGACACAAAGAAACAAAAAGAATGGGAAATTTCTCTTACTGAATGTCTGAGGTAAGAGACGAAGGGTGGGCACAATTCTCTTGAGTATAAAATTCAGAAATTGACTTTACATACAAAAGATGAAATACAAATATCCTACCAAGTATATATGAACAAAAATGTGTCTTTTGAAAGTTTGGGAATAAAAGAGATCTCTCGGTTTTAATACATTTTATTTTTCATTTTTGGATATAAATGTTTGGATTGAATGTAGACCACCATTTTCGAAAAGCTTATTTCTCCAATTTTTTTTTATTTTTTTATAGTGATTTTTTTAAAGATATTTAGTAAGGGAAATCAAATGTTTAATTCATCTTGGTCATTTTTTTTCTTATGTAAGTCATTTCTCTAATGATTAAAAATAGTATTAAAAGCGTAAATGTGACACAACAAATTCATAACGATTTTAGAATTGCTGATATCACTCAATTTATATTTGTGCTGTTACTCGTAGTTTAGTAACCATACATACCGATTACCACGAGTTACCTGATTTCTAATTTATAAATTTTTTTGCCTTCGTAATTTTATTTGAATCATTGTTTCTTTGAATGAATATTGTTCTATTTTCAATTTTTTTTTGTATGAATAAATAGGTTCCCTGTACGGAAAATCAACACGAAAATGACGAGAATATTAGTTACATGCTGAATGCTACACGGAGATCTTTTCTATCATGATTATTTGTTCTTTATAATGGGCTTATAGTACAGTATTTTATTGAGAAACATGTGCCGATAAAAATAAAGCTATACGGAATTTGTGATAAAATGTATGTTACTTTTACTGCACAGAGTGTTTATATATATACTTTACCAGAACAATCTAGGGACTAATGATCCCGAATTAATGAGAACCTACTGTAATAACTTTGTTTGATCGATTGGTTTCAATAATGTCGCACTAGAACCAACATGAGGGCTATGGGCATCGGGACTTGTTATTTTGGTCAAATGACGAGGACCGCACCTGAGATGACACTTCCTCTCCTAACTTTTACACCACGTCAACACGAGGAATTTGAGCCTCGACTGATTTAACGTGCATCAGCACCAGATACATCGAGATATTTAGTGACATCAGGGCTCTAACCGCCGTCGACATGTTCGAGATTATTAGCACAAGGCTACAGGTGCCCCCTATTGTAATTACAAGCGTATAGAAGAAATATCGCTGAACATCAAGAAATGTAATTGCGTTAACCTGAAGTGGGAAAATAGGAATGGGTTATTTGTCTCTCGTGCCAGTGAAATGGTTCAGAAATTCCATTCATCATGTATCTTGTGTGTTATGGAAGTGGAAAAAGGTGACGTCACATTGAAATATGAAATAATGTTTCTTCAGCGTAAAACAGGTATCTATAATTTCTCTCGAAGACTGATCTTGTGTAAATGATACTTCATTTTTCTCTGCAACTTACAATATAGGAAGCTCTATTCAAATTACAAAAAAAAAAAAATTAAAAAAAAAAAAGAGTTGAAACATATAAGTGCTTTTTTTAATAATTACCAGAGCTTCGAGATTATTTTCAGTGAAAAATTAATTAATAAAGGATTTTGAGCAAAGTGTTGCAAATAAATGTTTACATGAAGATATAAAAACATTATTTTATACTCTTCATCAAATCACAAATTTTATATATTAAATCAAATCATAAATTTTATACACTAAATCAAATCACAATTTTCAATTTTACATACGAAATATTCTAGTTTATAATGACGCACAAAATTATAACAAAGTATATTTAGAGCTTAAGAACTTATATTATTGAAATTAGATGAAATTCAGTACAAAGAATAAACTATAATTGTCAAAGAAAGAAAGAAAATTTTGAAATTCATGCTTACCTCATATGACTCAACGACTCGTTTAACTGTCTTATAACGGTAGATAAGTTTTCTAAATAGAGTAAAGGATAGTATTATATGTATGCGTTATATAATACACATACACACACACACATACATATATATATATATGAATATAATTTAAAATTATATTTTTTAAATGTTTACTAATTTAAATTTAATTAATCATACTAGCAAGGATTTCTATATCGAGGAGAAAAATCTTGCCATGCAGCTCTTCTTGTATTATGGGTTACGATCCCAAATAGGACATTAAAGCGAACTGTTGGAACTGCAAAAATTTAATCAAGTAAAAAAAAAATTTGTAAAAAAGGAACATTAATCGCAATTTATTCATTTTCGTTAGATTATAATGTGACATTTTAGAAAATTTATTTCAGATTCAAATGCTCTCTATCATTGACAATATTCATCTACCAAATAAAGACCAAAAGGAACTGCCTTAGAAATGGAGCCACTCCAACATGAAACAAGAGATTTTAGAAGATTTCTTGACTGAATTCTGGATCAGAGCTAAGGATGAATTTCTCATAACTTCTGCAAAGGCAGTAAGCGATCCTTTACCATTAACACCATCTGCTTGTATGAAACGCCTTTTTTATTTAAAGTTTATTAAATCGAAGCATTGTTGAGCGCTGAATTGCACCAAAATTATATTTGTAAAGAAACATAAAACAAGCTCAAACACACATAGGTCTTATTTAAACGTGGGTTTTGCTCAACTTTTGTATAGTTATATATATAAATTTATATTATGTATAATAAAGTCTTAAAATGTCATAAAGATTCAGTTATGTAATGAGAGAAACAGTTTAGAAAAAGTATGTTTATTTCTATTGATGAGAAAGAGTGAATTTTACATTCAGATGAAAGCCCTCAGAATACGTGAGTTACAATATACAGATTTCAAGGAAATATGAAACGCAGTTCCGATATTAAGGCCAGAAACAAAGAGAGTTAATATTACCTTGGTTCGAATTTATATGGAGAATTTCCTTAGGTCATGTGGTAATCACATGATATTGAATAAAGTAATCCTATGGTATTTCCACTGGAGATTTAGAGCCTAGTAGGGAAAATCTCTACAGGTCTGCGACCGTGTGAAAAATTTATTTATCACATTTTACGAAAGAATGATTGCATAAATTAGTATAATATATACATAATATATATATATATATATGAAGGATGTTTACATTTTGAGACGCCTTCCAACACTAGAAGGAAGGACGAACTTGATTTCTACTTTGTGACCTCATTCCAAGAGTATAATATATACAAGTATCGGCAGACGCGATGGCGCGGCCAACATGGAAAAACGTACCATCTGATAGCTCTTTAATATATATAACTAATAGTTCTGTCTTAACTTTGTAAATACTGTACATCAATATATTGTTTAAATGAATGCCTTCTTCTAAGAATCCGCTTTGTTTTTGAATCCATAAAAACCCTAGACGAAACCAATGAGCCATATATCCTTTCTATAGTTAGGATTCCTCAGAGTAAAAAATTGGGGGCTCCGGCGGTGATAAAAAAGTAATTATTGAATTAAAATTCAGCGAGCCTTGCCGTCTCACTGCAACATTACCATTCTGTTGATTTTTTCTGAAAAATAAATGCACCCTACATTCCTGGAACAGTTAAGAAGAGTAAAGTTTGAAGAAGTGCCCCCTGCACTAGGAGTTTGAGGAAATAAGTGCTCCTCGCGCTTGGAGTTTACGATAAATGCATCCCGCATTCTTGGAATTGCCGTTGATAAGAAGATTTCATCATCGAAGCGCTATCCTGGTGAAAAGAACTCTACATTCTGAATAACGAAAAGATCATCCAGATTTTTGAAGTGCCTATGTGGGTACTCCGTATTGTTGTGATATGTGTTATCTATTATATTTTGTGATAAATTACCATTAAGTGTGCCTTTGAAAGACTGAGAATTGCAAAGAGAATTTTGGGTGTGATCGCGCAAGTATTATCCCTTTTTTTTCCCTTGAAAAGTTCCTTTTTTTGAAAAAATATGATTTTTGATTTTTTTTTTGTGTCGCTTATCCTAAATTGTTAGTTTTCCTTTTAGTTAACATTGCTAATATTTACTTTCTAACGTAAAACTAACTCAAAAGTAACTATTATATTTACTTTGTCTCAACTTTTCTTATTCATTCACCAGTAACGAAAAATTTGAGAGTAGAAAGCTACTATATCTAATCTTGAACAGCTGAAAGAGAGTGCTGTCAATTCATTATTTTATGCTGATCTGTTTTTCCCCTCCTTAAAACATTAAACAAGAATTATTACTGATTGCATAACTCAAATACTCGTATTTTTTTTTTCTGTTTATGAAAACGTGTATGTTAATACTTTTTTTGTTTTGTTAATGCAGATATCATTTTATCTTGTGATTACTAGGATTATATGACCCTCTTAATTCATTTTGTATTTCTCATTAATCTTTAAGTATATACATTTGTTCCGTAACAGCATATGAGTTTTCTTTTTCAATTAAGAATACAATTCGAATTTTTTCCGTTAAAAGAAATTGTACATGAAAATTGTTTGTTTTATTTATTAGAAAAAAATATTATCAAGAATTGAAAAGTATTAATTTTTTTTTCTATTGAATGATTTCTTTTTTTATTGAATGTTGAAAATTTTATAAGTACTCTAAATATTTCATATTATTAAGTTTGTATATGTATCTTGGTCGAGAACGTAAGTTATTGCGAATTTTGCATAAACATTTATTTTAACTTTCACAGAATCCATTAAGCAAAATCAGCAAGATAATTTCATTCAACTGAATTTTTTTAAAAAAAACTAAGAGATCATTTTTTTTTCCAGAATAACTAATTGTTATGAAATATTTGAAACTTTAATCGCACAAAATGTCTTATTTATTGAAAGGTAAGAAAGAGGACTTGCTTAACCTAGCAGCAGAATTAAGTTTAGAAACAACAGCTGTAATGACTAAACAAATGTTGAAAAATTTGATTATAAATAGCACAGGGTACGACGAAGAAGCCACCAAATTGATGTATGATAATATAATTGAAGAAAGGAAAGAAAAAGAAGAGGGCAAAGAAGAACTAACATATCATAGAAGAGGGAAAAGAACTATCATAGAAGAGGAGACTATAAGAACTGCCACTGGCAGAGAAGAGCAGACAAGATGAGGTAGAATTAGAGAAGTTAAAGATCGAGGCCCAGAGTAATGAATTGAATAAACTACTTCATAAATTTGATATGAAAAAAGATATTAGTCTATATTTAATTGAAGGACTTAGCGTCAAAACCTTTGACCAATTGCGAGATCTGATAATAAAAGATCAAATGAAGAAAAGAGCTCCCGTCGAATTTAAAGAGTATCATTTAGACGAATGGCCAAGTTTCAACTCGCCAGAGGAGCTAACCGAGAAACTCGAGGAATTTGAAGATGCCTGGAGGACATTCAGCTCGAAACCAGGGTTCTCACCATCTTTTCGAAAGCAAGAAACCAGATTACCGAAAAAGTTCGTTAATTTCGGAAGATGTGAAAATTGCCACAGGAGAACTGAAAATTTTAAACCTGAAAAAAAAAAAACACTTTGAGACTCATCCGAGTGAAGATTTTGAAAAACGAATGCTTAAAAAATTTTTCAAGAATCATTCTCCTGACCAGTAAACTACAATTGTCCTGAAGCAAAAAAAAAAAGAGTCGGAACCTGCGAGACCATCGAATTTTGAAGTACAAACCTATTTTGTTGTCCCGCAAAAAGGATATATATATATATATATATATATATATGGGTGGTTGGGTGTGTATTAAATAAAACTTTTTTACTATAATGTTGAACTATAAATTTTCTTAAATTTAATCATCAATCTTAGATTTTGAACTGATTTTTTTCACCGAGTAAAACTTCAGATAGAATCTTTCAGTTTTTTCTTCACCGAAAGTTCTTTTATTGAGCATTCGGTTTTTGTTGATCTAGAAAAAACTCTCAAAACATTTCAGTTTAAATGATTTTGAAGCTCCTGTTTTATTGCTTCCGGAAAATTTGATCTCACGGTTCCACTTAAACTCTCTTTTTGTTAGCATTTCCGAAGTCTTGTCACGTCAGTAAACATTACAATGAACTGGAAAGACTGTGAATAGCGATAACTTAAGTTTCAAAGGAGAATTTCTAACCTCATAATATATATATATATATTGTACATTTTGCTAAACGAATTTTTATTACAAAATATAAATTTAACACATATGTATATATGTTAATAATAAAAATAAAAATTGTTGTTATTTTGTATCAGTTTCACAAATGTTTCATTAAATTAAAAAACATTAGAATTTAAATTTATTTTTTAATTTTAAATTAAATTAGAAATTAAACCATGATTATACTTTTTCATGCAATCTTATGGTGGGAACCTCATCCAAGTTTTAAACAGAAATATCCTCATCTCTTAAAGTTACGTGTTTTACGGCTGTCATCTCGAAAAAGGGTGCGCCTCCCTAACCGTCCCCCTTGTCTTAGTTTCTGTCAGGAGACTTATAATGAAAGCTATATCAAAGTTGAGTCCCGAACCGAATCTTGTTGGATTTTCTGACAATCAATACTTTTCGCCTTGACAACACCACTTCATGCAAATATTCCTCCCCTAAATAAAATTGTAGCCTCTCTTCCTTACCCGATTAAACTGTATTTTTAAATATTAGGGTAATCGCAAACATGTTGTTCAATTTAATGCCAATCATAGATGAAGTAATTAAAATAGTCGCATTAACACAGCTTAAGAATATAAGCAGTTATTTTTAAAGTTTTATTTATTGTTTCTCTGAAAAATGAATATATTATTACTACTTCATTGTCTCTCCATGCAAATACTAACATTTTCTATAAAATATCAAACATTACTCTAATAGTGATACGATGCGAGTAAATGCATAATACAGAAACTTGACCAGACAGTGTTGTGTACTAGTTCTTACAGATCACACAGATTTGCAAGAAACTCCAGCGCACTGTTCAAAATATTCATATTTTTGCTAAATTTCAACTGTTGCTATCTTTCTATTTATTTAACCTTTCTATTTCTTCAAATTCAATTTTCTGTCGCGGTTATACTGTTTTATAATATCTACTCCCTATAAATATAAATTTTACCTAAAATACAGAGCCACATTTCATTTAGTTTCAAAGGAGATGGAGACTTACAAGAAATACCTGAAATAAACCCCAGCTAAGGAAAGGTTTTCGTATATACTAAGTTTCAAAATGTGGGGAGAGGAGAATTTAAATTGTTTAAAAAGGAATTCTCTAACTTTACGCCGTAGGTCAAATTAAGCCATATTTAACTGGCTAAGTTTTGAAAAATCATCCTAAATAACAAATTATTTACTTTTTGTTCATTTCAAAAATCAATTTATCATTCATGTTTGATGATTGAATTTCTTTTCCATTTAATAGCACTCAGTCAAATTCGCATGAAAAATTCTACACAAAAGCGGTAACGTACATCAAGGAAAATATTTTGCTTGTGTACAAAATAATTTTATATATTTTGCCAATCTATAACAGCTAGATGAAGAACTTCAATATCTCGTATTTCAAATTCTGAATGCAGTTCTTCGTCTTCAAACTCTTAAATCCTTTGCTTCGATTTCTGGAAAAATAAGAATTTTGGAGTTCTATCGTTTTACATCATTTGATAGCATTTTTAACGCACAAGACTGATAATTATTTTTTTACAATCTTTCAGTTGCGTAAAACTTACGTATCCAATTAATTGCGCAACCGTGTATAAAGAAAGTATAACGGAATAAAGAAAGTTTTTTTATGATGGAAATTATTAAACAACTATTTGTTTTTCTGTGTAAGAAACAAAGATAAATTCCTGCATTCAACAAACGAAACTTTTATCTTTGAAATAATTTCACAACATATGGATTTGTTTGAAACATTCAAAAATATCTTTAAAAATTAACATTATAGTCAAAATCATCGTCAGATATACTGAAAGTGTGACTGCGCTTTTGGGATACATCTTTGTATTCCGTCTTTTTTGAAACAAACATTTAGTAAGATATCAACCAAATTATTTTAAAGAAAAATAAAAACTTCGACGTTACTGCTTAATTTTAACGCAATACAACAATAATGTTTTGCAAAACTTTCAAAATTCATCTTAATTTATATATCCTTGTCAATATTAGGAAACCCTATTTATAACGAAATTTCTTAAGAAAGTGAAATTAATTAAAATGAATATAATAATGATTTTAATGCTGTGAACATAACATAGAACTCAAGAATATCATTTTAAAATTGCTTTATGCTAAACTTAAATCCATTTTCGCTTAAGACTAATTTAAAATTATCCAATATGCATATTAAACAGTTATTGAAATACAAATAAAATTTAAAAAGATTAACATATCTTCTAAATGTTTGAAATAAAAAGATTTTTACATCAAATATTAAACAAATATGAATGACCTTTTCACTTAATTGACTCTTTTTTACTTTCATTTTTCAATGTGGTCAAATTATAAGAGCGATTTATTCTAGAATTTTCAGATTTGTTTCAAACTAAGGAAAACTAAGTATGTTATACACAAAATTAGTATAAGGTATAAGGAAAAAAACACAAATAAGGAAGAACATACTTGCAATTAACTTTACAATTCCTTTGGCAGTTGTCTTGAATTTTATATTCTTCATCACCTATTTCACAGGTACCTAAGAAAAATAACGTATTTTGTATAAAGCAAATGAAATTTCTTAGAACTTCTACAACTAATTTTGCCTTGTTATGTATTGATACCAAATCATTTAATATCATTTAATATATAACCCATCATCTAATTGGTTTATATATTAAAAGCACATGAAAATTAATATGATTGCTTAAAAATTAAACTGAGAAGCAACATTAGGGCTGACACTGAACTGTGCCTGCAACATCGACTGCTCCATGAGGCTGACAAATTGGTGGAACCTGGGTATTCTCTAAATTCTTGCAAGTACATGAAATTATGGATGAAAATGAAAACCCATTTCAATCCACAGACTTTCAAAGAAACAAGCTTTGTTATATAGTGATATATATATATATATATATATATATATATATTAGTTTGTAAATGAATTTTCATTAGTTTCTTTAAAATTTAGATGGTTTAATTATTTCCCCAGTAAGCTGCAGATACTAACAGGCGGGCATGCGCCCCTGAACCATAATATTAACAATCTTTTGATTTTAGCCATTTCTTTAACTCCCTCAGAAAATTTTATCTTAGTCTTCCAATAGTTTTAAAATATACTTTTGGTAAAACAGAAAAGTATACGAATTTATGATATTTCTTTATATCCACCATCCACGCAAACAAACGCAAACAAACATATGGCATTGCTATATGTATTATGTATGTATACATATATATACATGTTATGTATGCATGCATATAAATATATACATATGCTATATATATATATATATATATATACATATACATATACATATATATATATATATCGTTATGTATGTATGTGTGGCAGCAACACAATGCAATCAATCCAGCTACATC
>BMAW01006088.1:0-10984 GCA_019974015.1 Nephila pilipes | reverse complement strand
GAGCATTTTATTTGTGATATTGTCTTTACCAGGTGCTTTATTTATTGTAATGTTTTTAATGTAGGTAGTAATTTCATTTGGCCAAACAGTTTCAATGTGTGTGTGAGGTGGGGGGTTGTTAAAAAAGTTTTGTAGGGTAGTGTGTACTTTTTGATCAATTTCAGTTATGTAATTTGTAGGGCGTTTGTTTTCTGTGAAGTTGTGTGTGAGTGAGTGTGCTAGGAGGTTAGATTTTTCAATGTCTGATTCAGCAGTATTATTGTTGTTTATTAGTGGGGGAATGTGACTTATTTTGCTTTTGAAGGATTTAGTAATTTTTCATATGGATTTGTCATGTATATTAAGTGTTTGCAAGGTCTGAATCCAGCTATTTTGAGTGAATTTATGTATTTCTTTTTTGATTTGGTTTTGAATTCTGTTAACTTGTGTTTTAATGTTGGGGTCAAGTGTTCTTTGAAATAATTTTTTGGTTTTGTTTCGTAGTTTAATGAGTTGTTTAATGTTGGGTGGTGTGTATCTTTCGTTTTTTGTTGTGATTGGTGTGGAGGCTTTTTGTTGTGCATTATTAATGCATTTTGTGAGGTCATTAATTTTTTGTTCAAGTTGTGTGCTATTGTTGATGTTAGAGTAGTTAATTATGTTTATGTTATTGTTAATTTCTTGTTGAAAGAGTTTCCAATTTGTCGTGATGGCTCTTTTGTTGATGTGATGTGTAAGGGTAAAATTAAATTCAAGAATTATTGGGTTATGGTCTGATGAAAGTTCTGGTATGGAGGTGATGGTGTGCTTGTAATTAAAAAATTTTATGAGTGCAAAATCTATGGTGGTGGCTGAGTTGTGACCGTATCTTGTGGGTGTGGGTGGGTATACTAGTGTAATGTCGTGTTGATTAATATAATTATATAAGTTAACCCCTCTAGGTGTGTTAGTGTTTGCGTTCCATGTTGGGTGTTTCGCATTGAAATCACCTATAATGACACAATTGTTATTTAAGTTAAAGATGGTGTCAAGATCTTGTGTGAAATTGGAGTAGTGTGAAGACGGGGGTATGTATGTGGAGACGAGTGTGCAGCTGAGTGGTTAGGTGGGGTGAGAATAACTATGGTTGCTTCTATGTGTTGGAGTGGAGGGGTAGTTAGGCGGTGATGTGCAAGTGAGTTTTTAATGTAAATCATGGTGTCTCCTGATGCAATTTCTTGTGTGTGCCTATCGTCTCTGTAGGCAGTGTAGTTTGGGAGGTGTACAGTGTTTCGTGGTCTCAGGTGTGTTTCTTGTATCATTATTACGTCGGGGGAATGCTTCTGTACAAAATCTCGTAGCTCAACAATACGAGATTTTAAACCATTCGCGTTCCAAGAGCAAAGGCTTAAGCCGAAAAATTTGTATCTATTGTTGTGTGCAACTATTGTTAATTGGTTTATAGAATTAGTCATCATTGTCCAACAGAGCTTCTATTAGAGCATAGGTTTTGTTTGTCTTGCCTTTTGCTGCTTTAATTTTGGAAATATTCTTGAGAAGTCCTGGGAGTTGTTTGAATATTTCTGTTAGAGTTTGGAACATCTCTATGGCTTGAAATAAGTCAGGTGTTTAGTCTTTTTCTTCTATTTGTTGCTTTTTGTTCTTTTGTTGCATATGCTTGTTTACAAGGTTTATTGCTTTGGTTCTGTTGTTTTTGTTTGAGCTGATGGTAGGTTTTTCTTGTTTTTGTGGTGGGTTTGTTTCTGGTTCCCGTGGCGCCAACTGTTTTTTGGAAACGGCGTTAGCAAAATTGAAGTTTTCTTTGATCAAGTTTTGTCCTTTGGCGATGATGTTTTGCTTTTTCGGAGGTTTTGGGAACTTTTCGCATCCTCCATATGAGGCGAGGTGTCCCTGATGGTCGCAATTAATGCACTCCGGGTTTAATATTCTTTCTTTTATTGGGCAGTCTCTGGTGAGATGAGGTTCTGCACATTTCAGGCATCTTGGGTTTATGTGACAGTTTTCTGCCGAGTGGTGAAAAAAGTTACACCGATAACATTGTGTAACTTTACCGCTACCGCTTACCTACCTCTGTAACCCTCAATTTTGATGTTCATGTAACACAGTTTGGAGATTTCAAATATTTTCTCGGCTTCTTGTGTTCTCGGTAGAGTAGCAAGATAGACCGGAAGTGGAAGCTTGGTTCTTCTGTTTGTAAGTTGTACTACACGGATGGGGTTGAAACCTAATTCCAGTAGTTCTTCTTTAATATCTTCAGGATTTGTTTCCCGTGGAAGTCCTTTAATTATGGCCTTCACAGGTCTTTGTTGTACCGGGAGAATAACGTAGTATTCGTACTCGGCTCTGGTGGACAAGTATTGGACTAGGTTTCTATATTCGTCTGGGATGTTTACATATAATTTGATATATTCCCCTGAAAGCTTTGTGCGAAGGTCGGGGATAACAAAGTGTATGGCCTGAAGTTGGTGCTTGTAGTTGTTAATTTTTAACATTATTGGTGGAGGGAGTCGTTCCTTGGGTGGGAGGACGACCTCGTTTGTTTGTGTGTAATCTGATTCTTGAATTTTTAAATTTTGGAATTTATTCTGTGTGGTAGTAATTCCAGTAGATTCGGTGATTATTTGTCTTTTAGCTGTTTTTCGATTTGGGGGAGTGACGAAGCCGTCTTCATCTTTCCTTTTTAAATTTAAGTTTTTAGTTGATGTGGTAGGTAGAGTGAATGTGACAGCCAGGGACAGAGCAAATAAGAAGTGATGAATAACTTTATTTACTACATGAAGAAAATGTATTAATTAAATAATTATTTATTTAAAAAGTGGTAGTTAAAGAACTCATTTCTTTGGGGAATTTGTAAAATTTTGGATCTTCAGATTCATAAAAGCTCTTCATGTGGTGATATACATATATTACACAGTTATGCAAGGTGTTCTCAAAACTTAAAGGCAAAATCTTAAGGAAAGATAGAAGGCATGAAAACAGTCAATTTTTGCCCTTTCAATGCATAAAGGGAGGGAATGCGGTGAACCGCTAGAGGCGCTGTAAAGGTAACCATATAGCACGAGTTCATCAACGTTTCTAACATGCATTTCAAGAAGCATGATGATGTCAGGGTTCGGGAAAATGCCACCCTATCTAAAATCTAGCATAGAAATGACAATGAAATTGCGCTTTGCTTTTCATTACAGCGTCGTCAAACGGTTAATCGCTTGCTGTCTTCCTATGCATTGTAGGGCGCATATTAAAATATTTTTCTTATTTGGATGTTTTCTATAACCTCTAAAATTTTTGCTAAAAGTTTCTAAATGCTCTACAGTTTTCTATCGATATGAGAGGTATTACAAATTACCTAGTTAATTATTTTCATATCTTGATTGAATTTGTGTATATATTCAGTTTCCTCTAAAATTCTGTGCAACTGATACGGCTGAAAATTTCAAACATTTCGTTTTCACCGTCTGCCCTTTCGTATCTATGTTAGTTCGAAAATGGCTGTAATAAGTTCAATCGAAAATAGGCTAACCATTAAGATACCATTCATAAATCTGTATGCAATCCTTCTATCAACAGCATTAACGATATTGATAAGCTATTGACTCCTTAACCATCTTTATTCAAAATGCCATTAACACTTCTAGCAACACTAAAAGCATCCTAAACCCCTTACCTAAGATCGCCGCCTCATATCCATAATATTATCAAAGAAAGAAACCTCATCACGGAACAATGGCAACAAACCCAATACCAATCATACAAAACCCTTTTAATTAAAATGAAATCGCAAATTAACGAGCAAATTAATATCCATAGAAGCAACAAATGGGAAGCTCTATTTAAGGAACTTAAAACAGAAGATAACTCTCTTTTCAATTTAAACTAAAAATTGCTAAGAAATACTATAATATTCCCCTCTCAGTAGATATAATGGATCAGTTTTCTCCTCCAAAGACAAGGCTGACCTGTTTACTTATTCCCTGGAAATTTCATTCCAGGAAAATGGTGAAACGTATCATAATGTTAAAATTGAACAAGTGGATTCGGTTAATAATTATCTAAATTCTTACTCTAATCTAAATGCCACTCCGTCTCTTATCTTTCCAACTGAAGTTTCTGCCATAGTTAAAAAAATAAAGAAAAGAAAAGTTCCATGTGTCGATGATATGAACAACATTGCCTTCAAATGTTTTCCTTTAAAAGCCATTACTCATTTAACTAAAATTTTCAACAAATGTCTACTACTATCTTATTTCCCTAAGAAATGAAAACATTCACTAATTATTCTTTTCCCCAAGCCGGGTGGAAATCACTCCCCCCCAATCATAATCATAAAACGAAATTTGAAGAGATCAAGAGTTACAATAAAATCATATATTGCCATATTCCCTTGTTTTTGCTAAAGGCCACGCATTTTGTTTTTTCTGATTTAACAACAGAAGCCTTCTTAGTATGTCTGCGACGATTTATTGCAAAGAGATTCAAACCATCCATCCTCAGGAGTGGCAATGCGACAAATTTCTAGGGTGAAAAAAATATTCTCACCAACTGAATTGAACTTTTTGGAAATCCAACTCAATTTAACGATTTAATGCAAAACGCGGAATACAATAGAAAATATTCCAACCGCGTGTCTTTATTTCTGCGGCTTACGGGAAGCAGACATAAAGTCGATGAAACGCATTTTATTAAAACTAACAAAATCAGCGATCATGAATTTTGAAGAATTAACCAATGTAGTAATGCAAATCGAAGAAGTTTTGAATTCTCATGAATTATTACTGCTATCATCAGATCCTTTTTCTCTGGGACATTTTTTGACTAGAATTGCTATTTTATCTTTTCCTGAACAAAATACTGCTTCGGATTCTTTATCTTTTCATTTCATGAGGAAACTCATTCATCGAGACAGGTTCAGGAATCCGTGCTATATCGAATATCTGCATTACATTCAAACCCGTTGCAAGTAAAATACCGAATGTCCAAACTTGAGGTTGAATCCGCTCGTTTTATTGCAGAATTGCATCACCAGGCTCATGGACTAGCTTATGGGCCGCATTCTATTGGTGTTTACTCGAGTTATTGACCTTGTCAAAGTTGTTGAACCAAAGACATCTACAGTTACAGACAGATGTCCTAAGGCGAGCCGTCAGCAAACTGTTGCCGTTTCCAATTTCAGATATCCCTGCACACTATTACGGGACTTCAGAAAGAAAGTTCACAGTTTTTAGTTATTTCTTAAGAGTTGATTCCATTTGTATTTTTGCTAATTTTATAATTCAGTTTGAGAATATGTGATTTAAGATTTAATTTGTACATTTCAGATTTGTATTATCTGTTACATATGGAAGTTGATTACGTGAAAGGTAAATGTAATCGAAGGTCATGAATGATTAAACCCACTCATGATAGAGGGCGCTGCTAGTACTAATTTTGTCATACATCTTCAACACACGAGAGCGGCAACATGTACACGCTTTTCTAATAAATTGATTTGTTGATTAAATTAGTTGTAGAGATTAGGACATTATGTCTATGATGAAGAATTAAGAAACACGACCCACTAAACCTCCTTTTTGATTGTTGACCCCGAACAATATTATTCTGAACTGTTTCCGACAAAATGTGATGTAGGAAAATTAATATTATTTGAAACAGTTGATAAATTTCTGCGAGTAAACGTAAAAACATAATTCAGTGATTTAAATTATCAGATTTGTTCTTTGATAAATATTGATGCATGGGCTGCAATATAGAAAAAGTAATTAAATTATTACACAAATTTAATAATGAGATATTTCAAGTCAATTTTACTTCAATAATTCTGTACAGTAAAATGTATTGCTAGTCTTTTTAAAAATTCATATTTTGAAAAACGCTGCATTAATCCCTTATTACATAAAGAGAATTTTTTTTAAAAAAAATGATAAAAAAATGTTTGTATCGATAAACAAAAACGATTTAAAATAATCAGATATTCATTCCAATTAGTAAATAATTAAACAAAAAATACCAATGCTATCCCTTTAATCTGCACTTCTCTCTTTCCCAACTTTTTGTAAAATCTCAAATGTGTTCACTACATAATTTAATATGCAAATAAATAACACTAATAAAAAGAGTTCATGGCAAAAAATCAGACAGAGTAAAGTGTCCTAGGGACTGCTACTCAAGTAAAATTTTATTGCTGCTACGTTAATTTTCGATCTGCTTTTATCAATGCTGAAGTATTTTTTAAAACTATTTTTCTCTTTGCAAAAAAGAAATACGAGTAAAATTAACTTTAATTCCCATACCCCTTCCCGAAAAATTCATAACGAAAATTATTGAATGTATTCTTTATATCAGAAAAAGACGGTAGCTTCGTTTTCATTCACTGCATTTTCGAAATCTCTACATACAACATGTCTCTATACACAAAATTCCTCTTTACGAGCTTTTTATTTTTATCCGTGTTTAGAATTTTTAACATTAAAATATTTGTACCGTTTGTGCATATTAACACAAAGTAAAACATACACAAGATTGCAATGGCATTCAGAAAATTCTTCCTTTCCCTTCTCTTTTTCAAGTAAGGTGTTGTAAAATACTTAACTTTTTTGGTGAGTATATATCATACTGTTGAATTTTAACTACCATTATTTTTATAATATGTGTTACATTTCAATATAAATTTCAAAAGAATCGCAGTACCTGTGTACATTCCCTCTCGAACAATAGGAACGAACTATTTCATTTCCCTCTCAAGAACTTCTCTTTTCACTCAAGACTTCAAACACCATCCAGTATCTTTTACAGACTCTAAGAGCCACCAGAGGTCACTAGTACCTCCGTTTGTTTTTTCATGATATTAACACTTCTACTCGCCCAATTTTACTCTTAAGTTCTCATCACCGTCCAGGAAACAACATAGAAGAATGTCATTCCCATTTTCAGCCAAAGCAACTTTTTTTTTCAGGCTAGAAGAGCGCTCTAGGTGCCCGCACAAATCAATTTCAAACATTACGCTATATTATTTAGGGCAGAACAAAAAAAATTTTAAGAAAAAAAAAAAGAATTGCTGTTACCAGTTCCTCGCTTCGGCTCAATGTAATCTGTCTGTTTTTTCCTTCTTAATATTTTAAAATGAAACAAGAGTAAAAAAGCTTGACCAGGCTGGTACTCCAAGAATTATTAATATGTCGATGCTTAAAAGATAAAATATTTTTGACACATGCGTTTTGAAATGTGGAAAAAATTGTTCAAATAAAACTAAAATATATCACCAAATCTAAAATGTCAAGCATCTTCAATGCAAGTCATAGAGAAAAAAAAAATGTAGAAAAAAATATGTGTCAATGGATGCAAACATTTTTTGCCATTGGAGGCGCTATAGTCAAAGAAATAAATTTCTCATTGAAAACGGAAGTAATATTAAATGGTACGTTATGTCAAGATGAATGAAAGTGACAGTCGAAAATATTCGTTAATTCTAATTTGTTTGTTTAAATTAGTCTAGTAGTGAAAATTACTAAATATATTCTGTAATATGGGAGACATAGTCTACATCTCCACCTTACGAACAAAAACTTTCTCTGCCCAGATATTTGGTTGGACAATCTATACATCCATATTTATATACACAAGATGAAATAATTAGCGATTATCCCTCTCAAATTTAAAAGTATTTCATTTGCCAAACTATATTGGTATTAGGTTGTGTATATCTTTTTTTTTTTTGTAAGTATATTAAGCTAAGTTATAATTGTTCAGCTCTCTCAAAGCTGCACACAGTGAAATTAATAAAAATTTGGAACACTCCAGGTTACATTTTAATCCAATAAATATCTATCAAACTTATTTAAATAAACAAACTTCTTCTCTGAAGGGCATATTTAACCACTGTAACAAAATAGTTTACCACTATTATTATTTAATACAATATAGAAGTTAATTATATTTATTTGTTTTCTGTACATTAGGCGTAGTAGGAGGGTCTTAGATTGCTGTTTGATAACCGCTGATTCATCCGGTGGTAATTCTTGTGCAGACCATCACGAATGTGAATGGCAATATAGTGATATGCTTTATAAATATTATGTTATAAAATAAATAACATAAAATTTGGGGAAAAAAGCAATATCCTTAGCAGCTCGAGGAACCACTGCCTAAGTTTTTAAAACAAGAGCATATGTTATTTATTGAAAAGTATTGAATATTTCTTAATGCAGAATTTTTTAAAAGCAAGTTTGAATTTCGGTTTCGTTTAGTAGAATATTTATTTCACATTACGAAGTATTCTTCCTTTCACTTTCTTTGAAATCCCTTCATAAATGATTCGAGAAACGCGCTACGATCGCCTTTCAAATACACTCTTTCCTTGTGATTGAACTTGTGAGTGTGTGTACGTGTAGTTCAGTCAAATGATCGGAACTCCAAACTGTCTTTCCCAAAATACACTTTGATATTAGTAGAAATAATTTTGGTTCGTTATTTACAATCCACTTATTGATTTGAGAGCTGCAAGTGGCGCTACGTAAACATTTCTGGTCGAAGTTGTGAGTTGTTATTGAATTTTTCAAGTGTTTAAATGAGGGTGTGTGGGCCCTTTCGAATTCTATTTACCCCTCTGTATTTCTAAAATTGCAATTTTGTGTAGCGATTGGCAGCAAAAATGACTGATTTACTTCCAAAGAGTTGCTAAGTTTAAGCAAATGCTATCTGTACCAAATTTAAGTTTTTTTTTTTTTTTCTCAATTAGAGTTATTCTGGGAACAAAATTTAAAAATTTGCAAGGTGAGTATAATTCTGTTATCAGTCAAAGTGCTGTATATAATGTCTAATAAGTTGTGGATGAATAAGTCGAAATAACTGCTATTCTTATTGATATGGAATTTGATGTTAATAGTAAGTTATAGTTGCAAGTCAAAATAATTTTGTAAACTTCACAGAGTAAATTTGTAATCTGATTAAATTTCACAGCTTCTTCGGAGAATGCTTTTGTACGTTTACCGCGTATTAATTTACACATATTCTCGGGAGAAATACATGTTTGGTCCACATTTAGAGATATCAATAAATCTCAAAAGAATTCAAATTGTTTTTATTCAGCATATTGATTTTTATTGGAAAAGTTGTAACTTCTTAAATCCCATCAGAAACTTGAGCCGTTTAATCTATGTTAGTACTGTCTATTTTATTAACCATCCAAAGCGCTATTGTATTAGCTGGATCATTGTTGGCGTACCAGAGCAATTTTCAATTTTTTTATCACTAGCTTCAATTTTAATTACATTTTGTTCAAATATATTTATTTTAATAATTTATCGTTTGCTTTAATTTTTATACATGAAGTTGATATAATATTCAATTTAAAAATGTATGGTTTTCTTTAATGTTAATTACATTTAGCTTAAATACATTCAATTTAATAATTTATCCTTTCCTTTAATTTAATGTCGGAAAAGATTATTATTGTCCATTTATCGATATTTCATCGCTACTTTTTTCCTTATATTTCTTGGCTTAATTTGATAATAATTGTACATGAAAAACGCATCTTGGGTGGCTAAATCTTTCTTTGTAAAACTTTGCATAAACATTTATTAATATTATGTTGCTGTAATAACTGCTAAAATAGTTTGCACATATGTAAAATCTGTAAAAACTGTTCTATCATAAAATGTCCTAGGGTCTTCAACGTTTCTGCCAATCGCACATTCCTTAACAATTCGGACGGCTTTCCAGTTCCAAACTCTAATCCTGAAAAGAGTTGACGAATACCCTGCTGCGATGGTTCTCCCGAAATAGTTATGAGTTCCTTTTTCGTATTATTGTAAGGGATCGTAGCATCCTGGCTCAACAAAATATCGCCCAGAAGTGACGCGATCTCAGACAGTAAATTGGAAATGACCTAATTGTATTTCGTCAGAGATTCTGTGAAAACGCTGATGTAACGAGGTTTCACTCATAAACCCTAAACCAATATCCGATCTTTTATAAATTGATATTTCAGATGCACTTACCTCAGACATTGCTGAATGAGATCCAAATATTCCTGGTAGATGGAGAAAATCCACTGAATTCACAGAATTATTTTCGAAATGAAAATATTTTAGAAGCTTATTTGATTAAGCCGAATTGTAATCCAAATCCACTTTCAGAAGAAAACTGTCCCCATTAAAGAGTTATAACGGTATTATCTGATTATACCTTAGATACTTATTTATTCACATTTTGAACATCCTACAATGAAACTTATACGTGCCGTCTTTGTGGTAATAGAAAATTATTTAAAAACTAGGATTCTATATTTTCGAGAGAACTGATTATTCATGTTTTTCAAATTTTCCGACACTGGAGCATCAGAGTTGGAAAAAAAAGATTTGGAACATTCTGAATTGGAAGCATATAGATTAGAAACAAATATTTAACACTTTTTATTTTTTTACAATTAGATGGCAACCTCAACCAATGTCATAATAATGAGAATTAATAATTTGAATTAACAATACTGCGATGTTCTACGCAACTTGAACATTTGAAGGATTGTCTCTTTCTTTTTTCAAGCATATTGAGAATCTCGAGGAAATAATTGTTTATTTTAAATCTTTTTATAAATATATATGACCGATATTATTATTTTGACCAGTAGATGGCACTGACAAGCCATATTTAATTGAAATAATTTTAAAGATCAACATCATGACCTAATTTCGTGAATAAAATAGAACAAAATCACACAAGTATAAGGAATATTGAGAATGATTTCGTGAACATAGTATTTAATAAATGCCGCAAAAATAATTCTATTTTGACGGCCAAAAAGAAACAAACAAAAACCGTGACTATAAAAGTCGATCGCCAATTGTAATGCATTGATATTTTAATGGAAGAAAAGAAAAAGTCTACCTTCTACGTAAGTTGCTTGTAATGTAGAGTAAATATTGCTTCTTAGGCGTATAAATCATTTGGAAACTTATGTGTCAGTTTAAAACTTGTCTATTATTACATGTTTCTACTCTACGCCAAGAAA
>BMAW01006084.1:0-17007 GCA_019974015.1 Nephila pilipes | reverse complement strand
GAGTAAGAAATAATGCAAATAAAATTAAATGTTGAAACGATCGATATGAAATGATTGATAATTTTTGAAAACAAAAAGACACAGAACTTCAAACAATACATATATTTTAATCGAAACGATTATTTACATTTTATTATGAATATTTATTACATGGAATTTCAATTTACAAAACTATTTTGAAGTAAAAAATGTGTGAGCTAATGCATTCTCCCTTCCTACTGGGATTAGAATCATACTGTTCAGCTTGAATTTTATGAACATTAACAGATGAATATCTTCTTAGAATCTACTCATTACGTTCTTTATTCAACTCATTCATAATTTTAATGTATTCAATTATTTTTTTTCTTTTGAGCAAGTTAGTATTAGAAGTAAGACCATATGAAATATGAAATAAACATCTGAAGTTAAACTTCAGGAAGATTTATAAACACATGTGAAAGTAAACAACATTTTTATTAAACTATTTATCATAGTGTGCCTCTTTATTCTAAAAAAATAAAATATATTAAATCAAAGAATTCCATCGATTTTTGTCAAACAACTTTTGATTAATTAAAATTCTAAAATTTGAAATAATGCATAGCAATAGATCAATAAACTTCTGCGTCAAATTTAAAGCTTCTTCTGTAGGGGAATGCTTTTATTTTTGTATACAAGTCCGAGACGTTTACTGAATCACTTACGCATATCTTAATATCCCTTGCTTTGCTAATACTTCCTCCTGATCAAACAACTCTAAGTTATTCCAGCTCAGCTGAGAAGTGCAGGGAAGAGAAAAAAAGTAAAGTAAGAGCGATAGGCTCTGCGAGACGCAAAATCAAATTCCTGTAAAGGAGACAGGTAATACAATGAAAAGCTCAGAAGCCTTCACACTTGAATTCACTTCATTTCCTGCGTTTCTTCTTTTTCGAAAACAATCCCGTCTCTTCATCTTATGAGTCTCCTGTTAAATAAATACGTTACGAGAAGATGCCTCACAAGGATGAAAGGAAGAAATAGAATAGAAATGACATTTTACTCAATAGTGAATAGGATTTAGTAACGCTTTCCTGTATTTTCTGAATCTGAGGATGCATCCGAGTCAACATGGAAGGAAAGAAATATTATTTGTATTAAATAGAGAAGTATTTGCAAAATCATTTTATGTTAAAAATATGAATTATAAGCTGGGAATGTTTCAAACGACTTTTGAATACAAAAATGAGATTTTGTATATTCCCTGCTTTATCATGAACTCCATTTCTACTCTGAATTTGGGCTCAGTTATTTTTTTTTTATTAATCTTATAACTATTTGGAATATACGAGCGAGGATAGTTCAAAGAGTACTTGCATTTGAAGACAGATAGCATCATTGAGGAAAGTTGTCACCATTGGGTGCTGCCATCCTCTGAACGAAGCCGAAACAATTCTGACATTGATTCATAAGTTAGTTTTGATTTATTTGGTTGTTATTTGCTGCCTCATCGAAATTTGACTGCTGCTGCGTTGAGATTTTGACGTAATTTTGTGTCGAGTGCTACCGTCGATGATAAAGGAATTTGTCAATATACATTGGAAAAGAAGCAATAATAAAGCAATGTGTTAATTTAGATGATTATTTTCCAAAGTACGTTAGAATGATCTCATAGGCTGGCAAAGATATGATAAAGAATTTTCGACATTCAAAAGGCATCTTCATCACGAATACGAGCAACTGAGACTTAGATAGCTTTCTAGTAAGACATGATACTTCCTAAAAACAAACCATTTTCAATGCAACTATCTTCCTCTTTTGGAATTTCAAAGATTTATGTTACAAATCTGATATTAAATTTAATCGATGCTTCGAATGATTGATAAATATACATTCATTTTTTGTTTCAATCATTGAGAATAAAATGCAATATCTTATGAGTGATGGTGAAAATAAAATTAGCAATTATAAATCAAATTTTTTGGTAAAAACACATATTTTGAGAAAGGAACTTCGTAAAATAAAAAAAAAATTATTTAAGAAAATATATATGAAACATATTTATTCTTTGGGAATGCAGTTTACATGAATTTATCAGATTCATACAATGCAGAAAAATTTAAAATTAACTAGAATCTATAAATTACCCAAATATTACGTTTCAGGTAATTTGTGAATATGTATTTTTGATTTCTAAGAGTACATAGTTTGATATCTTTTTATGTCATGGTTTGGCGCCAATAGCCCTGGAGTTATAGTGGGACGTTAGTAATAAAACTATCATGGTTTTAGCGAATAAGATATTAAACTATGTTGACTTCGTTTAATTTCCATAATTTTTACAACAAATTGAAATTTTGGAGTTTCCTATTCAAAAAAGTAGGAATTAAATCTTGAATATTTTATGTGTAGTTTGAATTAATCAAAACCACTTAAAGGGAATATTAAAGGTTTTATGGAAATTAATAACATTTAATTATTTATCTCTTATTTGACTTACATTTTGATTGTTTTCAATTTAATCACTAAAATATACATTTTCAAATTAAACATGAATAATAATATATAAAAAAATCTTATATCCCATAAATAAAACTTTACAAAATAGTTTTTTTTTTTTCATTTCATTCATAATACATTTTTAATTTAAAAACATAGACATTCAGAACACTTGTTTATAAGTCATTTCATACGAAACAAATTACTAATTCAGCTGTAGGAGACATTCTTCAGTTTGACAAATTGCAATCATAATTCATAAATCACTTTTAGTGATAGATTTTAAATATTGAATGTCAGCTAATGTATCAATTCTACATGTATTATAAATTCAATAAATATTTCCTGGCTAAACAGATAAATTTTTTAATTTAAACACAAAGCGAGAGAGAATATATTTTAATTAAAATTATAAATATGTATAAATCTATTATAATATTTTAAATATACAAATATTTTAATGGAACTTGGTACAGAAGAGAATATACTTGATATAGATCTTTACTTGGAAAATAATCAATTAATTAAATTTCTTAAAATAACAAAAAAATCTGGGAAATATATTTACATGTTCTTTGAGTATCAATTTTATTTCTTCCATAGAATTAATTTAGGTTTATTTCCCTAGTCCTATATTTCTTCTAATTCTTAAAATTATTCTTTATTCCCTTTTGTTTATTATCATTATTTTTTATCATTGCTTATATCATTTTATTTTTATCACATCACTATAGAGTAAGTTTTCAAATCTAGAGATGAAAATTTTTTCAGAAAAAGTAACTTAAAAATAATATCTTATATTACTTAAATTTGATGCCTTGATTTTCACAATTTGTTAATTAAACTTATATATCATTAAATTAACTTTACATAGTTATAATTACTCTATTTTGCAATAAAGTGAACAAATCGGTAAAAAATAATATAAATAATTCATTTAAATGTCCGAGTGGTTATAAATTGAGATGCAATTCCACATTTTCAAATTCTACCAAAACTCTCTATGATTTAAAATGTTATAATCTATGAATTGTTACTTAACACTGCAATAATCACGCCATTATGAGGTACATCAATAGTCGTCTCGTATTTGTGAAGGCCAAGACTGCTTTTTACTGATTAATATAGTTAATTTTATTTTAAGATGAATAAATACACTGAACAGAACAATTTTGAAAAGGTGTATTTATTTTTCATTAATAAGCAAGCCAATTTATCTGTAATTGGCCATTTATCTGAGAGATTTGGCGCGATTATTACAGGGTTAAAAACATTGACAAAAAATTATTACATTAACTTATTTAAAGTAGAAAAAGGCGCATATTTTTATTCTTTTCGACTATTAGTTGATCTACATTTATTTTCAACTATTTCAATTAATCAAAATAAACAAACAAATTTGCATCATATTTAAATATCAGGGATGTACTATTTCCAAAATTAAGAGTAATAGCAGGCTATAGTAAGCTACAAAAAGTGTCATTAGGGAAAAATAGGTTACTCAAACTTTATTTTGTTCTGATTGATTTCTGCAACAATAACAATAATACGCATTGTTTCCTCAATTTTGCACATTTGATGCCCCCATTAAATTATCAAGGTTCCTTTGCTTTTCTAAAGCGAATTAGATGATTTTCTCTGATAAAATATGATATATAATCTATAATTGTTAAGACTCGCACGTTAAGAAGACATGTTCTAGTTTCTAATGTTTTACAGACACATAAATTATTGAAAGTAACGTACAATGAGAAAGAAAGTTTTGAATTTGTTTTATAAACAAAGGACATTTTCATTACAATAGAAATATTTAAATAATTTGAGAAGAGCTTAAGCACTAATTCCGATTGAAACATGAAAACACGATGTAAAATTTAAGAGTATTATCTACGAACGCATTAATAATATTTGGATAAATTTCTTAATGCTAAAAACCATCATTGTCGCACTTTGTAACTTCTGGTAAAGTTATTCTGAATTCTATGTTGAAATAACCACTGTTTGCAGATTTCGCTTCTCATGATCTGGACTGATAAATGCAATTCTAAATTGTAACTAAAGTCTACTTTACAAAACAGAGAGAGAGCTGTCTTAAAATTTAGAAATTAATTAATTAATTCTTTTTTATTTATTTATATTTCCAGTAAGGAGTTTTTCGCAATATCGTAATTAATTTCTTATGTAATGAAAATGATTTTAAGTAAAATTACTCATAAAGTATTTAAATACAACCTCTGATAATAAAGTTCGGTGAATGAAGTCAAAACGGCCGATCTGGCAACGCTGGCGAAACGAAACGCTGCACCTGCATAGCGGCAGGTGTAGACCATCTGCCTTCTCCATTGTTCAGTTGAGTGTCGTTTGTGTTCCGTTTAAGACTTGTTTTACAAAGTCCTTGTTCAGTGCGTTGGTTCTTAACTGAGAACAGGAAAATGAACGAACAAAATATCAATTTAAAATTTCGTTTTAAGCTTGGCAAGACCCCAAAAGAAACTCATGCGGTATTGGTACGTGTTTATGAAGTTCTAGCACTGTCCATGAAGTGTGTGTTCAAGAGGTTCGCCCGTTTTCGAAAAGACCGGGAGAGTGTTTCTGACAACCCCCGTATCGGAAGACCGGCGACCTCCGTCATTGATGAAAACATTGAGAAAGTGAGGAAATTACTCATTAAAGATCGTAGATTAACTGTGCACATGATGACTGATGAACTGCAGATTAACCGTGTATCAGTACGACAAATCGTTAACTTAGAATTTAAGGATGAGAAAAACGTGTTGTCGCCTTGTGTCAAATAGCTTGACTGACGATCAGAAGCAGGCACGTTTAGAGGCTTCACAGGATTTTGTTCGATAGGATGTGACACCAAATTTCTTGACCTGCATTGTCAGTGAGGATGAGTCCTGGTGTCTCAGTATGACCCTGAAACGAAACGGAAAAGCATGGAATGGCCTTCATCTGCATAACCTTGTCGGAAAAAGGTCAGAGCAGAAAAATCACGCATCAGAACGATGCTCAGCTCTTTTTTTGATAGTTAAGGTATTATCCATAAGGAATTTCTACCTGACGGAACGGCGATGAATGCTGCAAGGTACATTGAAATTTTGACCCTTTTCATGAAACGTCTACTCAGGGTACGACCCCAGTACGCAAAACAAGGTTCATGGTTTTTTGTTCGCAACAATACTCGCCCTCTCACAACCAATATTGTCAAACAGTTTCTGAAAAAAAAGGGAGTTTTGCGAAAAGAACATCCACCACATTCGCACGATCTCAATCCTCCAGACTGTTTCCTATTCCCACGACTCACACTCGCTTTGAAAGAAAAGAGAATTGACGATATTCCTGACATCCAATGAAACGTGACGAGTCTTTTGAACTCCATCCCAAAAGAAGACTTCTTGTAAAGTTTCCAGGACATGTATAGCAGATCTCAGTGGTGCATAGTTATGGGAGGTGACTATTTCGAAGAAGAGTAAGGTAACTTACGTTAATATTTCATCTACTTTAATGTTACAGGACTATTCACCGAACTTTATTGTCAGAAGTTGTATTATGTAAATCTAGAAAGTTGGAAAAAATATTTTAAATGATTTCAATGTTTAAAAGGCTAAGTATTAACATTGCCTTACTCATTAAGTAGAATCATATAATTTAAGTATTTTAAATTTTTGAGAACTTCATACAGGCTTTCAGTCTCTTTGGTGATTAAAGATTTTATTTGCTTTCAAACACAAGAATGGTTTGCAAAAGAGATGATCGAAAATAACCATTGAGCATCACAAATATAATTGTAATATGTGAGTGGTACTGCATTTTATTACAGTCTACAAATACTTTTGTTCTCAATACTGCAACCTTGGTATATTCAAATTTAATAAACTTAGTGTAAGAAGTGAATAGCAATTTTCAATGAAAAGATTCAACAAAAAACGTACTATGATACATTCTTTATCTGACTAAATGCCCTTATTCAAAGGGATTAAATAAGTATAAATGTATTGGCGACAATAAGTCAATATAACTTTAAAAACCTTTTTAAGACTTGTAAAACACGCAGTTGCCGCGTTCCTTTTATCTTAACTATCCTATTATTTCTTTTCTAAAGCGCATTATAGAGGAACAATAGGATGGAGGTATATTTTCATCTAGCACTGCCAATTACGAAGCAATTGTAAATTTACAAGGTTTTGAAATTCGAGCCTAAATTTATGTTTATACATTTTTTGAGTCAATGAATGGAATATTATCTTCAAAAGAGATACATCGGAGTAGAAATAGTAATTATTTCTCAAAATAAAAGATTAATGGAATTTGCTTCAATCAAATAGGTTAAATTACTGAAACTGTACCCTAAACAATTAAGAAAAATTGTAATTTTAGGGATTTCAAACTTTAGATAGAAATATACCAGGATCGAGTTTTGAGTCATGATTAACATTTTTATGTTCTCTTCTAAATTAAAGATTAATGAAAATAAGTATGAAAATAAGATCAATGTTTTCCATTATAATCTTCTTTAAAGTGACTGAAAGATATCATTGTGCATCACTATTTTTAAACCATTGCTCAAACATCAAATTTTAATTATGTACTTCAGAATGCCTTTCATTCTTGCTTTTGCTTATGGTTAAAATGTCTTCTTTCAAAGATTTTTGTTCACTTTTAATTGATGTTGTAACGTTTTTTTTCAATTTGAGCGTAGTTTCTTTTCGTTGTTAATTTTCTTAACTACTGAGGTAATTGTTGGCAAAGTCAAGTAATTCGAGATTGAGAAATCACTGAGAAATAGGTTTGGAAAATAAAAGAAGCATGATATTTTACTATTTTTTTAAAGAGAACGAGATATTTGAACTAATTATTTCACTATCATGCTGCTACCAAAGATAATATGAAATATTTTGTCTTAATATTAAGAGTTGTAAAGATTCTTAAACACGTTATTGTAGGATATTAAGGTTTAGCTAGCATATTTTGTACATTAAGTACTGGATAAAAAAATGAAAAAAATCTCAAGAACATTTTGTTTTCTATTGAGTCGGTGTACTTCTAAAATATTATAGTTTATTTTGTTTGGATAACATTAATGAAAAGGAACATGATCATACAGTGGTTTACTATTAAAGAGAGGGAGAGCATATGGTCAAAAAGAGAACTGATGTATTGATTAAAATGAGATATTACAAACACACTGAAGTCCCTTTACGCGAAGTTATTTTTCTTCTTTCACGATTCCATTGTGTGATGTTTTTTGAAATTAAAAATTAACTTTCAATAGATGTGTATGTGTGTATCTTAAAGAATCGCATAATGTGTGGGAGCGTATGCCAAACTTGGCGAACGTGCACTTTTAAGGTCAGGTTAAGAACGTCAGACGAGTTTTCGAAAAATACAACAATCTCCTTTTATTGGTTACATTTCTTGAGGGTTATGTAGATATAGAAGTAAAAGTCATGGGAATACAAAATCAGGCTATGATAAAAATTACAAAAAGTTTGAAAGAGACAATATTCATCGCTCAATTGCGATCGTTGGACATCCTACATCAGTATATTAAGCTGTATTATAAGATACTTTTATGTGATATAATACGTACTATAATTCTAAGTAAATGGAGTTTTAAAATGAATAGTAAAAAAAGGAAACTTGTCATCGATTGTTTCATAAAACTTCTCCCGAAAGTTATTTAATTTTCACAATCTTGATTTGTTTTAATTAGTCTAAAAATGCAGACACGATTTTTTTTTGTAATTCCTTTTTGGAAAAATAAATTTGTTTATATTATTCAGTTATTATATTAACTGGAAGAACTCTTTCATTAATGACTTCCATTCAAAAATTTTAATTTAGTCCAAGAAAGTTTGTTAATTACAAATAAAAATTTTAATCATCAAAAACATATTAAGGAGAGGATAATTGTTGAATCAATACATATATATATATGGGGGGAATGCCGATGTTACTAATTATTCTAATTAAAGAATCGAACTTTACACTTAAGCACATTTAATACTGATTTCACATTAACATATAATTTCACACACTGGACGAGATATTTCACAATAACATTTAAAAACATAAAGTAATCAATCGTCTTTAACTTCTAACACAACATAGCATCAAAATATCTAACACACATCAACAAGGGCATCTTCGTCGTTTCGATGACTCCATTCGACTGTCCTTTAAGAACGGGGTTCCTTCAGTAGCAGAGGCAGCGGCTTCTATGATCGGTTGTTTCTTCTACAAAGCAATATATATATATATATATATATATATATATATATATATATATATATATATATATATGGTTTATTTTCAGTAAACACCATAACTCACTAGACAACTGTCAGCTCTCTGTTAGTTCCCTCATATGGTGTCATCTTTGTTGTCGATTGAAGCAAGAAACTTGTGTTTATTTAGAAAAATGGGAAAAAATGAATTTCGAGCTTTGATTAACACTTATATTTAAAAGACGTAGCACCGGAAGGGATAAAACCTGAGTTGGATGAAGTTCATGACACATCTGTTCCTGTGTTAGCAACGGTTTACAATTGGTTAAATGGATTGAAATATGGTCGTATATCCACAAAAGTTGAACGCCTTTCGGGACATCTAGTGGAAGTGACTATTACCCTATTGATTGACAAAATTCTCGATTTGCCTTTGAATGATGGATGAATCAAAGTCCGCGAATTAGTTGAGGCCACTGTATTATCGCAAGATACTGTATTTTCAATTTTGCACGAAAAATTGTGTGGAAAAAAAATCTCGTCAAGATGGGCGCCACGTTTGCTCTCAGTTAAAAATAAATACTTGGTTGACTTTGAGATTATTTGGCATTTTTCATCACAATCTTGAGTTTCTGGTTACATAAGTATTTATGGTAGTTCTAGCTGAGAACACTGACATTTTCTTTGAAAGTTTTCGTAATTTTCACTTAATAGCAATATAAAGGAACTTCCAATCAATGTAAAATCTCAAGAATTGTCTATTCTATGTATGAATATTAATATTTGAGATACGCACACACGCATGTATGTATATATATATATATATATATATATATATATATATATATATATATATAATTTCATACTTATTGACGAATAATGTTTTAAGGTGTTATGTTTTGCAGTAATAAGAAGTTTTGTTTTTAGAGCAATTCCGGTCAATGAAATTCATGATCAAATAATTTTAAAAGAGTTGTAACTGTACTTCTAAATAAGGTAGAAATAAAAGTAAAACATTTCTTTTTAAAGATAAAAAATTAAATTTTATTATAAGATCAAAAACTAGGAATTTTATACCTTGAACAAAAATTGTTTCTTGAAAGTGTTCTGACACCTCAACTGTAGAACTACATTATTACACCAACTTCCGATGTTTAAAGGGATTAGAAAACTATCGAAACACTGGAGGCATAGATAATAGCTTTCGTATGAGTAGATTTACCTTATTTTAATTAAATATTTAGAAGAAACAAATATTCAAAAAGTTTATGAAAGAATTCTTAAGTTTTAGTTTAAACAGTACTGTAAACCACAATATTTATCTGTTAATACAGTGTCATTTACTTCTATCAATAAATATTAGTTATGAGATAGGGGAACAATAGATTTCCAATTTTTTTTAATGAAAAATATTGGGACTTGACTACTTCAACTAGGACATGAGCTAAGCAGTTTCTCTTATATGTATCACGTTCTCCTTTATAACTCTGTTTGGAAAAAAGAGTGTAAAATGTAGATGATAAGGTTTTAACTATTATTTTTAGTTAGCATACGAAGGTGTGCAATAATGCCTTTTTTTTGCAATAACTTTGTCTGTAATATTACTTTTCAGCCACCATGGCAGGTAGCAATTATAGTGTCTTACATAAATATATATATATATATATATATATATATATATATATATATATATATATGTGTGTGTGTGTGTGTGTGTGTGTGTGTGTAATGAAAATATGTTAATGGAAAAAAAAAAGAACGCTATCAGGAATAACTTCTAAAATGTGGGCCAAGGTCAAATACTTCTCTTCAAATTTGAAACTAGAGTAAATTAAAACTTGTGCTATTCCAATTCAAATGAGTGATTTATATTCTGTATAACCAAGGAATCATTCGATTACTAGAGTTCTTATTCCTCAAATAGAACACTAAAAATTACATTGTTTTAAATTGATCAACTTTTAGATGTTTCAAAGGCTTTAAAAATGTCTGGAGAATGAAGTAATATTATTCCATGCATCAATTCCAATGAAATAATAGTGTAGATTATAAAATACCTCTATTCAAGCTTCATTTAACAATTGTAGACAAAGAATATTTAAATATGGAACGATAAAACATTGCAATATCATTGTTCAAATTTGATGGTATACGTTATTTCCCTTTGCTAACAAGATATGTGAGTGAAACTTGATGAAATATTAAATGAAAAAAAAAAAAAAAAAAAAAAAAACAGAAATCAAGGTACCTTATAAAAATTGAAAGTATTAGTAATTTTAATTTTGAGATCGATTTCCCTAAAGAATGGAAGGTATGAAAACTACTTAATTTAAAAAGAAGAAGAATTAAACTGCTTATCTAGAATTCGAGCTAAATAGCCAATTCTTACAGCCACTGTCTTATAAATTATTCCTCAACTTTTTTCCCCAGTCAAATACCATAAAATAAAAAAAAAATCAAAGAAAAATAAAGATGGATCATTTAAATTCGAGATGAATTCTGTAATTCTCAGCAAATTAAATACATATAGTTTAAATAAACTACTCTATTTGATTTTAGTTATTGATGCAAAGAAAAATATATTAATGATTCAAAACTCTTGGGATGTTTTAAATGAATACTATCCTAAATTCGTTATTTTACTTCTGAGATACTCGGACGTAAAAACGGTATGCAATACTTTAGTAAAATTTGACGATTTTCGAGGTAGTATGAATTTAAAACTAGTTGCTTTATGTATTATCAAATACAGCTAAAAATTATACATTACTTCAAATTCAGTGATCCACGTAAAGTATAATGTTTTTTACATGCAAATTAAAATGGAAATGCATCCTACTAACATATAAAAGAGTGTTTAACAACTTTACAGCATTTTGTTCCTAAGTGCAATTTAATGCTCCATAAAGCCTATTTCTCAAAGACTGGGAAAAAAAACATATAATCACGTAAGAAACAAAAACAACGCACCATTATACTTGTAGTTACCAATTGTTAATAGTTCCGATTTATTAAGTTTGCAATTCCCAGACATATCGAATTAAATTATTGAAAGTGCTGGGGGATTAAATGTATTTGAAGTATTATTTTCACCCATTACGATTCCAAGGGAAAATATTCAGTTATTCTTAATTCTTAGCCTCTGATTTCCGGAGCAGAGATTCTCGTTTAATTGAAATTCTGATATAGATGTTCCTTTGACAAAAGAGTCCGATTCAAACTGTTGCATCAATGCATGAGAACAAAGAAATTCTGTAAATTGTCTAATTGCAGTAAAAATTACTTATGTTCCTTACTTATATTTATTCTCTAGAAATGATTCATATATTTTTGGATAAGCCTTTTTCTATGTTTATGTCTTGCATTTGCCCAGAAGGGAAAAAAAAATGGGAAACATTACGTCTTTGAAACCAATTACTGGTGAGTTAGATCAAAGTAATTGAAATTTGCTATTAAATTAATGTGTTGATAAAAAATAATAATTATACATTTTAAGGAAATTAGTCTGATAGAGTAACAGTGGTAGCCTAGTGGTTCTGGTCGTGGACTCGCTGCTGGTGATTTCGTTGAAGTGTGGGTTCGAGCCATGATGCTACTGAAGTCCTAACGAGTAGTGGGGTGAATGCACGTTAATTCTGTCGAGATTTGCAGTCCCCTTGTGGCGGGGTGTGGAAGTTTCGAGGCTGAGGTGCTAGCTAAGTTGTCCCCCCCATCACTTGCACGATACTCAAAGTTATGAGGTCCGTCGCCAATAGCCATCGTGTGCGACATTAACCCTACAATGCATAGTGTAGACATTTGGCAACACATATTGTTTCTCAAATACCAGCTTCAATAAATGTTTCCAAGTAGCAGCAACATGCATGAAATAAGATAATATCAATTTTAAGTTTTTAACTCTTAAAATTTCCGCTAGATAGCAGAAGAAGCTCTATTTTGTATGCGTGAATGTTTTTTTTTTTTTTTTTTTTTTTTTTGAAGAATGTGTTTGTTGCTTCCAAAATATAAGTTCGAAGCACTCCTTAAATAACAAAATTCATCAAAATAGTTGCTTCTTTCAAGTTAAAAAAATTGGTACTATAGGAGCATTTTTTTAGATTTATTGTGCATTTGGTTTAATTTGCTTTTATAGTTAATTACACAATGAGTTAAGTTCATTGGTAGCCATTTGGCAACACTATGCAGGAAATATCAAATCAAATAATATAATTACAATTTCTACGCGTAACACTAATAGCTGTATAAGTGCATAATATGGTGAAATTTGCGATTTAAAAAGGATTTTAAATTACCTAATTCCCATTCACTATAACTTATAACAAACCTAAGCGACGGGTACAGTTTATTTTATTGACGTTGATGGAGAAAGAAAACATTGACATAAAAAATTTGGAATGCTGTGTCAAATATTAGTGAAGAATATGCTGATAGCGATTTCGATCCTACCATAGAATCTAATATACTATTTAGAAACTCAGATAATATTGATTGCTCTAATGATTATTTGTCTTATTAGGATCATAATGTCCTTATGTAGTAAACACCTGGAGGAGTTAATCCCTTAGGTAGCTCGATTGGGAGGTACAAAATAGGTATACGAAGTAAAAAGTGGTATTTTCGTATATTTTATCATTTAGTTGATCTTGCTGTCGTAAATGCTTGGTTAATATCCAAACGTGAAAATGAGTAAATCGGAAGCACAAGTATAGAAATGAAGCTTTCACAATGTAAAGTAGATTTGGCTGAATCCTTGTGCTTTTATGGTCCAACTAAATAAACAAAACGGGAGGTCCCACAAATGGAGAGAAGAAAAAGTCACCTCAAAAAGGGAGAAATCTGTTTCTACAAGAAATTCTCCAGTAACAGTTCGGTTTAATGAAATTCACCATTGGGCTGCGCATATTGATAACAAATTCTAGATTTTAATAGATTTACATTTTATTCTAGATTTTACTTGAATAAAATGCACCAAATGTGATGTTACTCTATGCTTGAATAAAAAAATTTTTTAAAAAAATTATCATTTAAAATAAACTTCAAAAAATACATGATTTTCTCTCTAATTTCAATGTAAAGCTTCATTATCTAATGTACTTATCTATAAAAAATACTTAAAAAACTATTTAGGTACAAAACTACTGAATTATACTGTTTCTATTTATGTAATTATAAAAATTGCTAATACTTATTATATATTCAGAGCTATTTTTTATTCTAACCCATCCATTTAAATTATATTTAAGACATTATGTAGTTAATATATATATATATATATATATATATATATATATATATATATATATATTATAACAAAAAACTGACGCAATAAGAAGGAGTTGTCCAATGACGACAAAAACTGGCGGATAAGAACATTATGTACATAATAGAAAATGATTAAAATTTTAGAAAAATTGAATGATTTATTTCAGATTTGCAAAGTTAAAATTTAACGAGCTCAATAAGGTGTTAATCCACCTCTAGCCTGCATGCAAGCTGCCACACGAGGTGGCATAGAGTGATGTCCCTGATGGTCTCCTGCGACATTTCTTGAAAAATTTGCTCCAATGGTCTGGATAGCCATCAACATTCCCTGGTAGATGCAGTTGCCTTCCCATCATATCCCAGACATGCTCGATTGGAGAGAGATCTGGCTGGCCAAGGAAGTATTTGCCAAGCTGTAAGACAATTCATAGCAACACGAGCCGTATGTGGCATGGCATTACCTTGCTGAAAAATAAGGCCAGGGTACTGCAAAATGAACGGTAGCAAAACCGTTATCAGAATGTCGTCGACATACCGCTGTGCTGTAAATGTAACATACTTCTCATATAATTAAATGATGTTTTTAAGCTTAAGTGCTCTCGGTAGCCTTGTGGTTAAAGTCCTAGGTTTGATTCGTTGATTCATGGGTATATAACTTCTTGCCATTGAAAACGCGTTCTGTAGCGAAGTTGAACAACGTTAAATCGGTCGATATTATCAGTACTCCCCTTGTGTAGTGTGGAAATTCGGAGATAAAAATGCCAGCTCAAGTTTCTGTCCTTTAACTTGTCCGGATTTTAAAATTACGAGGTCTTTCGACGGTATCCATTGCATTGCGTCTCAGTGTGGCGGTAATAAACAATCACCCTGAAAAAATTTCCGAAATACAATTTATTCAAAATTTTCCTTTTTTTTTTATTTCAGAGCGACTCACAATTGTCTATAAAAAATTAAAAATGAAAATTGAACTAACTGTATGAAAATGAATTCAATGCGTTATAATAAAATTTTGAAACGGTGTTATAGATTTGCTAGTTAAGCGACTTTTAAATACCATGCTGGATATTAAGGCAATATTTTAAAGTCGAGAATATTATAACTGCATTTGACAGTAACGAAACATATTTGAAATTTATATAATAAAAATTAAACCAATTTTATATCCTTGAAAGAAATTATTAGACTTTAAATGTTTAGCAAATTCTATTAATTTCTGCTCATTTATTAAAGTGAAAATATTTTAAAATTATATGACAGTATACTTAAACACAAAAAAAAAATAGTAGAACCTTTGTTAATATTTAAAGTTCAAGAAGCACTATACAATATGAATTTACAAGAAAAAAAATTATAAGTTGATTTATATAATTATAAAGCAAATGTAAGAGTTTTTTTATTTTATTTATGTAATATTTATAGAGTAAACAACAATTGAATTAAAATGATATTCAATATGTTTGAACTGCGTTTAGCACAGTTTCTTAAAATAATTACAAATATTCGAAAAATTTATTAGAACATGCAAAGTATTTCCCTAAGAACACCAATAGCAAAAATGTAGAAACAAAAATTTCTGATATTTATTAGTGTTAATATAATTAATAATTATGAGGAAATTTTTGGTTTTATTTTTTTACTAAAGAACATTAAATGAAATAAATAATATTAACCAATTTAATTACAGTTTAATCCATATATACGGTAAGTAAGTGATTCACAAATTCCTAGCTTGTATCAGATTATAAATTGTAAAAAAAATCCAATTTTTACAATGCAGAGGAAATTATATAAAATTTGGAATTAGAGAAGTAATTCTTACTATGATGCATTATACACGAACAAAAAATTTATAATATTCTAATGCCAATAAAAACTCCAAAAGATCCTTAGCTCTTTTTTTTTTTACATTTGTTATTGCAGTATGTTAAAAAAGGTATCCTTGATAAATGATGAACCATTCATCATTTTGATAGCTCATTTTTGTGACAAGCACTAAATCTTTGAGTATATTGGGAATAAAGAAAGGAATAAAAAATGTTCAAAAGCGATTCAATCGATTACAATCATTCATTAATAATAAAAAAATATTCTTATTGTAACACTTTTTTAATAAATATTTCTCTAAAGGATTTTTGAGGAACGATTTCTTACGCCTCTTATGATGAAATGAGTTCTTAAGACAATATAACTTCATTTTTTAAGCAAACAATAGCTTTTAATAAAGATTATTGTAGCTATTTATAATGTAAGTAAATCGTGATTTATAACATTATATTAATTGATTACATTTCTCTTAAAACTTATTTTAGAATAAGAGAATATTTAGAAACATGACTTTTTTAAAAACTAATATAAATATGATTTATTTTTTTAATTAAAAACGATTGCCATTTCGTTGTTATATTCTGTAATCTGTATTCGCTTCAGTGTTTGCACAAGAATTTATTTCAGCATAATCATACATTCTGAATCTACTATCAGACTTTATAAAAATTTACAGAACTTATTTCTGAACTTGGGGTCCAAAAGTGGCCTATTCATCATAACTATCTAAAAGGACGGATAACGATTCTTGTGAGTAAGAGGAGAATTTGAAAAGTTTTTTTTTTTCATAATAATCTTATACTCTTACTAAAATAATTGAAAAAGTATTCATCTTATTTGATAACATTTTTCCATGAATGTGTTTGAATGACGAAACACCAACATACAACACAATATAAAATTACATAATAAAATTACCTCTCACATGGTTCCTTCTATCAGAATGTTAAAATGCGTTGGTTACATACGATAAAAATTTTCTTTCCTTTACAATTAATTTAATTTATTTAAAGTTACAAAATTTTAGAATATCTTGTCTTCAATGATACATAGTTTCATTTGCAAATTTTCAGAAAGAATTAGCTTTTACTCTATTTTCGTAACTTAACGATTTCACAGTTTTTTTCAAAAAAAAAAAATATTTTAGAATAAATATTCAAATCCCTTATAATAATGACGAACAATAAACACAGTTATATAATAATCCAAAATTATACAGTATTTCTGCCACTGT
>BMAW01006075.1:53866-91545 GCA_019974015.1 Nephila pilipes | reverse complement strand
ATTTGCAATGGATTCGCTTTTTGATAGGTAAATAGGAAAAAAAATTATTTTTATGTTAAAAAAAACCGCAAAATATTATTCGTAAAAATCAATACCGAAAAGTGGTGCAACAAAATTCTTCAAAAAGTTCAGGTAGATCTAAGGATTTCTTCATGATATTTGAATAGAATTTCTATTGACAAATAGTTTCGTGATTATGTAATCAAATTAATCGAGCCCAAAGAAGACAATTGCAAAATTGACACTTAAGCCGAATGTAAAATCCGATTATAGATATGAAAAATACAAAGAAAAAGAAATAAAATAGGAAAGAACAGAAATGTGTTTATATGAAACTAAAGAATAAAAGAAATATTTGTAAAAGGTACGATTTACTCCATAACTAGTTAACAGGTTGCGTTTCATTTGTAATTTACGGGATGTTGACCATAGTTAATATTCATGAAAACAATAAGCGACGAACTTCATAGTATTCTAAATTAAAAAAAGTAAAATATAAAATCGTCTATATAGAAAGCCTAGACTGTAATCCAGATGAAAATTACTCTGAAGTCTGCAATGAAAGAGACTTTAATGTTTCATTTCCTTATCACGATACTTTCCTTATGTTTTTCATACTCTCATGTTTTTATTTGCATAACAATAATTTTAAAGATAAGGCCTTCATTGCTGGTTCCTCCCCTCTAGTGTGATCTGAAGACCAACGCTAAAAGTCACATCTAAAGTCACCTTAAATAAGATAATAAATAAAAAGAAAGATAAATTATGTAGGTGTAAGTGCAAGGAATGTTCACTATTCAATATAAAGAGTTCCTTTTATGCTATTTTATATTAACTTGTCATAGAATTTATTGATCTCTGGATTTATTAATTACTCACGTTTAACTGCTTCGATTATAATGTATTCTAAAAGTTCATAATTCGAAAAATAGATAAAGACGCTTTTTGAATAACGGAAAAACAAAACTTTTTTTTCTAATTATTTTTTCGAACCCTCTTAAATTATTTGGATACAGAATCTCTGTGCTTCCATATTCTTTTTCCAGCGAAAACGTGCTTATTCTTTGAACATGCTGAAACTGAAGATAATTTCCTCTCTAAGCTTTCTTCTAATGAAGTCGAAAGTCTCATTATATAGAATGACTAGTAACAAAATTTAACGGACTATTTTTAGAATAGCGTAGATATGTATATAAATATTGAGATAGAATAAACATTTGTACTTCAAAGTATATTACCTGAATTTCTTAAAAGTTTGTATGATAAACTTAAGAAACATTAACTGTTCCAGTAAGGACATTTCTAAATTGATTCAAAACAGTTGTTTGGACTTTTTGGAGATGAAAGTTATTGCAAATATTCATTGATTTCTTCAAATATCTCTGGTTGAGTAAATTAAATTTATTATGTATTTGAATCTATTCTTATAAAATAGACGGATAAATATTTTATAACTTTGAGGAAATTTTCTCGGGCTAAAGGAATCAAAAACTCAAAATCTAAAATTTTGCAACAATTTCATAAAAAGGAAAACTGAATATTATTTAACGCTTTCATTGTAATTTAGAAATTTTGTTTTTAGTAAAAGGATCCACATTTATTATGCATATTTTAAACGATATTTATATAAAACAAGTTATTGAGCTTTTATTTATTTGTTTGTTTATTTTTTGCAGTATGAAGCCTAATTTGAAAAAAGTATCTAAATACGAAGGAAAGTAAGTAAATATAATACTTTTCACATCTGTAACAGAAACATGAACTCTCAAAATTCTCATTATTTCTACATGGAATATTAAATAAAATAAATAATCGTTACAAAACTATAACTAATTTACACACACACATGGGTTAAAGAATTAACAAAAAAAAAACAACTTCATAAGTAATACGAAAGAAAAAAATTGCGAATAATACCTGAGCTATAGTTTATAAGAGAGTATCATAAAATTTTAATTATTATATACTAAGAAATAACCGAGGCATCTGTATAAAATGTATTTTGCGTATTAATTTATCTTAATGCTAATAATATTGTAACTTACAGTTATTAATGCTCAGGAAGCCGTAAATTAAAGTAACCTGCAATATGGCGTAGATAGAGACTTGCACTGTAATTAAGTTCTTTTATTTGAAAGGTAATAGAACCCAACAAATCCACGATAAAACAATGGCTGTTTATAGAAACGATATCCCATCATATGACTTTGTTGTGAGGTGGAAAAGGAATTTTCAAATTAGCCACGTGTCTCTCACAAATGATCCAGGAAGAGGGAGGCTATCACTTCCGAACGATGCTGCTACAATAAGGAAAGTAGAGGACTTTATCGTGTTAGACCGAAAAGCAACCATCCAAATGATCATAAATAAGATTCGTCTTAGTCTCGGCAGTGTGTGGGAAATTATTCACGAACTGCATATGACAAATGTATCAGCACGCTGATTTCCACGATTACTGACTCATTTTCGGAAGCAAGCATAGCGCGACCTGTCAACCAATATGAGAAAAAAATATTATATAAATATTACCAAAGAGAGGAGCAAGGAGTGGAAGCACAGCGAATTAACTCCTCCCAAGAAGGGTGAGGTACATACGTCTGCAGGGAAGGTTATACTGACTGTATCTCCGGACTGTAGTGGAGTCATCTTAACAGATTGTCTGGAGAAGGGTCAAACCATCATTGGTGCCTATTACTGCACACTCCTGAGAAAATTGAGTGATTTTCTGATCAAAAAACAGCACAGTGTGATAACCGAAAGCGTCCGTCTTTTTGCCAACAATGCACCGGTTCACTCATCTTGAGGTGCAGTGAAGGAATCAAAGTGAAGTATAGCTTTTAAATTTTTCCACATCCCACCTATTTTCCCGATCACGCCCCAAGCGACCTTTTTTAATTCTTAGAATTCAAAAAACTGTTGCGGGGCTTGAGATTTGGCAACACCAGCAGGGGAAAAGTTTTTTCTCTCGGGTTCTTAACCCTCTCGGACTTTCATCACCGATCTGATAGGAAAAACTGTATTGGAAGATAAAACTTTGGTTCTGCGCTTGCCCAGGAGTGATTTAAAAATCTTAAGATGGAGAAATTACTTTAAAGATCAAACAATCAATTGTGAAAATAGTGACTATTAAATATTTAATGAGTTACAAAAAATATTTTAAGAGAACTTCAAAAATATTTTAAAAAATTACAAAGAGCAAAGACTTTTATAAGTAGCTAGGATAGATATCAGGAAATTAACAGATTTGAAAATTGTTTTTATGCTGTTTCAGAAATTTTGCATTTTATCTGAATTTTCAGCACATTTAATTAAAAACATTAAGTAGAAACGGTGTTTATTCCATTTCTAAGAATTAAAAATGATTTCATTAAGAATTTAAGAATTTTCACGAGATGAGAGAAAATTTGGTGCAGACAGCTGTTAAAAGCTGGAGGTATGGAATTGAGAATCCTGTTCGGTTGTCCAGTTTAGTATGTTTAAAAATCTTAAGTTTCTCTACGCATTAGGATCGAGGTAGTACATTCTGATTGCTCGATAAGAAAGGTCTTATCGATCATGGGTGGAAATAGGGATTTTTGAGATTTTGGAAAGTTGAAGAAAAGTTTGTTTTAGGGGTTTTGTATTTAATCGAGCAAAATTTCTCATGGTCTGTGTAGGAGGAGGTCATTTCCGATTGGGGTGTATTTTTCTGTTGCTTGAATTGCTCTATTAGTTGAAGATTCGACTCACAATTAAGGAAGAGAATAATGCAGAGTCATAATGAAGATTTTAAGGGAGGGATAATATATTGAGAGAGAGATTTTATGATATCTGTATTTTTCAAATACCAGTAATCTGTAAGAATAGCGTGGAGCATAATGACGTAATTTAAAAGGTGAAATCATGCTTTTCGATGCAATCTGCTGAGTTCTACAATAATGGCTTCTGAAAGGTCAAGAAACGGTGGGAAAATTTAAAATTTTAGATAGTGTCTAAATGAAGTTTCAAGAATAACAAAAATAAAGTTTCTATATCTTGATTATTTTTACTAATTAAAATATTAAGATACCGCCTCATATATGCAGGAAGATCCTTTTTAAAAAACAATATTTTTATTGAGTTATAAAAATATTTTTTATTAAATTATCTTGTTTCTGTCTAAGTATAAATAATACGCAGTTTACTGAAAATCGGAAGTATATCCTTAATAAGCAACACAAAAGGAAAGACTAAATATTCACATTCTTTCAGACCGAAAATAGCAAAAACAATACAGCGAGGAGGTAAATTTACAGTGTTTTTGTAAATGCAACCAATTTTTTTTCTTTAGAAATTAGTAAGTAAATGTAATTGATTCTATACAGAAACTATTGGAATAAATGAACAGTATCAAATTTGCAAAGAATACTTATTGTCTAGTTCAGGCGCTGTCATTTGAATACCTTGTAAAAATGTTATGCATAATAATCTTGATTGTTATTAATAATCGAGATAGAACTAATACATATACATTTAACACACAGAACCATAATTTAAACTTAAATCAGCAGAAATGGGCTTATTTTCTTACTCTTCAAACCATTTGGTGGTGGCATGCCGACTCATGCATGAAAAGCTACCTACCAATTTTCTATGCACATTAAAGGCCAGCTCTATTGATAAAAAGGCTCATCAGTATCCTTTCTCCAATTAGAATTTGTGAGAACTATGAAATAAACGATTTTCCCTTCGAATTCTGATCAATATTATAGAAAGACGGAATGCTATATCATACATTGAAATCATTCCCTCCCACAAGTTTTATTACTATAATAACAGGTAAATTCCTATTTTCCAATTCACTTATTGATGACTTGACGATAGGATACTCAAAGTTCCCAGTATAACGCTGTCCTTGGTGGAGCTTGCTTAGTACGTATATCTCAAGTTAAGGGGATGTCACGTAATTCCATGTGAGTTCAGTACTGCCTGTTTCTTCAACGGGAAGGTTTTGTCTGTCCATAATTAATTTTTTCTCCACAGCTATTTTGCTCTCTCTCTTCGTTCTTTAAGATGGCAGATTTAAATACGTAATTACCTTGTATTATTTCCTTCACACGCTTGTGCCATTGCTAATAGATGTTTAAAAAAGAAATGAACCAATATCCAATTGAATGGAATTGTAGTTATTTTACTCAGATCTATGAATATTCAAAGGTGATTCTCTCACCTACTATATCTGTGGAAAAGTCCCTATACGCGTATGATCCTGAATATTAATATTCTACTGAATACTTATTTAATGCGGATAAATCCAATTACAGCCCTTAGTAGGCAATGTGGTCCCAATACATTGACCTTATCCAGATTTTTCCTATCTGTGACCCGATAAATCAGTGACATTTGTCCGTTATTTGGCTCTTGTGCCTTAATTAAATTTAATCTATTAAGCTTTAAGATACAGAGAAACAATTTAATAAAACTCGAGACTAAGCAAGCGAAATTATTTATTATTAATGTCTAAACCCTAAAAGAACTCTCAAGATTTCCGTCCTAGCAATAATTTCTAATTATAAATGAAAAATCTTATCGAGATTTTTGCTTTTATTGTTTGAACAGTCTTTGATGGTAATCACATCCGATTCATATCACCGACAGTATTCTAGATATCAGTTCTTGGCATCACTCACTCAGGTTGCTATCCTCTGCCTTTACGTATCTTCTCCTTTCCCCCTTACTTATATATCATTATATCTGAATCACTTCACTGCCTCTAATTAACATAATCACGTTTCCTTTGGGTTGGGAAGAAGTTGTTATTTTATGCAATCAATCCCAATAAAAGTTCCTCAAGGTTAGTGAAGAGAAAATCGCGAATAGACCAACGTCACAACCACTACCATTGATTGAAATGGTATCGTTAGGTTCAATAACCCAGCGCGAAATTACAATTAAAATTAAATATTAAGGCCTGAAACACATGATGTCTTAATGAACCACAGTAGAAACCTCGAATTTTAAACTACCTGTCTATCCATTAATTTGCATGAAATTGAATCATGTAGATTAATTAACTCTGCTCGATTAAATAAATAGCTAATATAAAGCGAAATACAGAGAGAGCTTACAAAGAAGTTAAATATACAACACAGGGAGAGAGAGAACAATCACAACAAGAACAGATTTTAATCAATGTAAATTTTCGGGCCGGATGTTCCCCTTATTTGTACTTTGATCTTACAAGCAGTCGTCAAGAGAAGGGCAGTTAATATCCACCTCTTTTATTAGTTCCGGATCAGGAATTCTGAAATAGATTTTGCTCTAATGTTGGATGCACTCAATATCATTCAAGATACTGCTTACATTAATAAACATTCACTTTTACAAGAGTGTATAACACACCTATCACATATTATATCTATACGAACAACTAATGAAGCAACGCTTGTTCTCTCTGTCAAGAGACAGAGAACAACGCAAAAGGCGAACTTAACGCGGCGCTAAGTGTTAATATTAGTCGTGATCCCCTAATTACACCACGTGGTTACCAGTTGTATATGTAAAAATAATTATGAAATGACCAAATACATACAATGCGTAATTTATAAACAATAAATAATAAAGCAGCTACTTTTACAAAACAAGTCAGCTGCGGCTGGTGGTTTAAGCGCAGACACATGCTTAACATTCTGATATTTCTTTATTAACACACCATTGAACTACGTACAACGAGCTCCGAAGAAGCATCAAGTTAGAGTGCAAGTTGGAAAGAGAGAGAACGAGTCAGTTCTCAGAAGAGAAGGAGAGAGCGCACCAGGGTTGCTGCTTTTGGCGAGGAGCACCTCGCAGTGCCCGTAGAATCTGTTTGGTGGTCTCCACAATCGGTGCCTGTTGGCGAAGCGCTGCAAGTCAATAAAACAATGTGAAAACATGTTTTATTTTAACAAATGCTAAAATTTTGAAAAAATCTAATTTATTTTAAACCGAATTCATTACTTTCCACTTGGAAATATCACCAACTTGGTGATTTACAAATTTCGAAAAACTTCAGTTCAGTACGAATGTGCTTAAGCCAAAGCAGACTCTTAATTCAAGGCAAAAAACAAAGACTAGCTATGATAAAAATACTTTGTATTTTGTCAAATGAGAATAATAAAGAATAATACAATCTAATAATTGTCTTGACTTGAATTTCCTTTGTTGAAAAACTTCTTTCCAGACTGTCGGATCGTCTATCAACTGGCATATTATCGCAGACCCCCTCGGGATGGATAGGCATTACTTGAGGTTGTTCCTTAAAGACCTTTATGGCTTGACGGCGACGCTTCATTGTCCATTTCTTACTAACAACTCTTATGGATGGACTCCGCTTCTCCATTGTAGGCACTTGAGGGGGGTATCCGTTGGTGACACTGATGCACAGAAGCTCACATCCTGTAGTGAGGTATTACATACAGTTGAGATATTTTCTCTGTTGAATTGAAGAATTACATCTCACGATCTTTTCATAGATGTTCTAGAATCCCATGATCCGGCAGGTTGGAAAACTTTCTGTGGTTACTGGTTGCCGAACCCCATCTAATAAAATAACTGAAGTACCACTAGAGGCAGACTGAGAACTTCGATTAATTGATTGACAGTGGATATTCAAAAAATATCGAATCCATTTTGAATTTTCCCCGATTTTCTTCACACAGCTTGTAACTGACTTTGAACATTTCCTATCAGGGCTTAGAATTTCCATTTTATTTTATTGAAAGTCTCCGATTGTTTCTCAAGTAATGAATGTAACACTATTGCATATATAGATGAAAAATTTGGCGGCGATTCATATTACGTATGGCAAAATTCTGGATTTGCTAACCCTTTTGATTGCTTTGCGTTATGAGCATCAAGAGCATTACTTTGCCTATGACGATATCTATTTAAACTAAAATGATTTCTCCGATTTTAAAATATCACAGGACTGTCCTTATCTTCATTAAACCCTTTGAGGGGAGGTGGTATATTTTTTATAAAACATATTTAGCACCCTAAAAATCTCTGTAAAATACCTTTTTTTCCCCACACATTTGTCTTCAAATAATAGATTATAGTCTTCTTTACTTAAATTAGATGGCAGAACTATGTAGAATGATTATAAAAATTATTGCTTTAAATCTAATGAAAGCTCCTAATAATTAAGTGGTTGTTTAATCCCTTATAGAAATGTTTCTGAAATGAATTGAAAATTTCAATTTCATCAGCAAAAAAAATCCACATGTTTGAAACTTTATATGAATACCAAAAATTATTCAAAAAAAAATAGATATAAAGTATTTATTTCATACTTCAATGTAAGGGGTATATTATTTATACCGGTGTCCACACAGAGGGTTAGAGAGCAACAGATGGCAGCACTAAACTTTTCATATCAGACTGATATGTGACGGTTCACTTTGTTATAATGAAAGATAGAGGTCGTAAATATGTTGTAGAGGGCCAGTGAAGTAAAAATCAGATTTATTCTCCCAAGAAAAGAAATTTAAAATTGGAAAAAAAATGTTCTATGCAAAGTTTTGCAAAGAACAGATTAGCCCCATAAGGTGCACTTTTTTTAAAATTATTGTTAAAATACTCATTTAAATATAAGAATTAAAAGCAAGCGATAAAATATGGAGAAATTGATGGTTATAAACTGTGTTTCGATATTAAAATTAAAAGAAACAATAATTTATTAAATTTAATATATTTAAAATAAATGTAATTAAAATTAAAACAAGCTATAAATTATTAAATGAATTATATATCAGCTACATACAATTGAAATTAAAGCAAAAACGATAAGATATTAAATTAAATATATTTAAAATAAATGTAGTTAAAAATGAAGTAATGGATAAAAAAAATTGAAAAGTGATCTGGTACGCCAAAATGCTTCACATAAAACAATAACCCCTTGGGAGGCTAAAAAAAATTTATTTATGCTACGTGTGCCCACTAAAAGACAACAAACAAAAACGCAGGGGAAAAAAGGATTTCTCAAAACCAAAACTATTGCAAAAAAAAAAAAAAAAAATCGAACAAAGCAAAGGTGAAGGGAGAGTCTTTAAAGGCTTCTAAGATAGAATTGGACGGATACAGCAGATTAGGGTTTGTTGTCGTTGATAGGCATGAGAATTGCTTCCGATAATGGACATATAGTGTTAGCATGAGATAAAAATAGACGATAAACTGCCCACAATTGAGGTGCGACAGTAAGGGTTCATCGCCTTTAGCGGTGGACAAAGTATCTAAATAAACTAAGTTGCAAATCTCTGAAGAAAGGTATACAAAAGATACAATACAGCAAAGCGATACCCGCTTTATAAGAACATATCTCTCAGCACTAAGACACCAAATTTGAATCTTGAAAGAAAGAATGATTCTTTCTTAACTGAAAAGATCAAGGAATACCGCTTTAGCGGAGATTGAAAGGAAAGAAAAGTATTTATGTACGCATTCTGTAAATAATTCAAAGTAAGGAGTGCTGACTGCTTTCTTTTTGACACGTCTGTTCATCACAAATTTGGGAGGGTATTTTTCGAATCCGAACAATTACCGTGGATGGCTGGTTTTTGAACACTTGGGGAAGACATAGATCCCACAGCACTTTAGTTTTATCTAGCATTCCTTGAATTATTGTTTTCGTTTTTCTCATGACTGTTTCAGATTTTGTACAATAGCACCATTTTGTACCATTATGCATGCAATCAAAAAAAGAAAGCTGTTTTAAAACATTTCATAGTGTGTGAATGTGTATCATTTTTTCAATAAATTTATTCTGTTACTTTTTTTATTATAAGTATCTGGTATAAATATAATATAAATTTTAAATTTACTTATTTGAAAAAATTCATTACCATGTGGAAATATATTTCCCGATAAGGTATAATTTTTACATATTGTATCATTTGTCATATGACTCTAATTTTTCTACTGTATTGTTTTGTCATACAGTTCTTATATTTTTATGTACATTATTTGTGTGTGGTTGAACATTTTTACCAAAGCTTGAAATAGAAATATGCAATTGAAAATATGCCTCTCTTTAAATAAAACTATATATATATCTCAAATCAATTTTTTAAAATAAGTTTAACATATAATATCCTCATTATTCTGAGATTTATTAATGTATAAAAAATTATACTAAAATTTACGTATATATTTTTTGCACAAATTATTAGTTTTAGAAATAAAAATAACAGTATCATAAAGTTCTAATATTTTCAAAAGTGTATTGTAATCTTAATATTTCCCAAAATAACTAAAATAGTTTAAATTCTTATGAAAATATTTATTATTTCTTCAAAGGATTATGATAGAGCGAGGGTACAAATAAAATGTCCGAGAGGGGAGGGGGTATATTATTTATACGGGGTCTTAAAAATCAGGGAATAAATAAAAATCAATTTTACAACTTGATATTGTGTCCTTTTAACATTATTATTCCATATCACGTGAATTTTAGCAAAAATTTAATATTTTTTATACCGCCCCTCAAAGGGTTAAATGATGCATTTCATATTGTGAAACTAATTTAAGAAGTTGAATTTTGGAGGCTGATTTATGGACTTCGAGGTAGTCCAGAACAGGATTCGACATTATCAATGTTACATGTAGTATTCATTCAACTTCTGGCATGATTAAATTTAACAACAGTATTGTTTTTAACACAATATATAAAATATGTCGGGGAGTGATTCTGCCGCTGTACAGCCGAAATGAATTCTGCCTCAAGACATGTTCGGTCGCGTACTACAGAAAACGCATTTTATAGTGTAGTCAGTTTTTTAAAGTCTGTTGATTCTTCTTCCATTTAAGATGCACCAACCGCATCACACTAATCGCGTGCTGTGCCTCTTGATTTCGTAAATAAACATAATGCAACTCAGCCGGAAATTGATAAAAAACGATATTGTCATTAATACTCTGTAAAAATTTAATCACATCTCCTGATTCATTAAAATATTTTATCGGAAAAAATTAACAAGTCGAGTAGGGATCTTACCCCAGAGGTGAGAACAGTTTGGCGCCATTACGACGGTAGTCCGTTAATTTTCAATCTTGAGCCATTATTCAATTTAATACATTAAAATTTATGGATAGGAAAACAATTTCAGAAAACTCGAGACTAAACAAGTGAAATTATTTATTTCGACTATCAATGTCTAGTATCAAAAAGATTCTCTCCGGTTTTCATTTCTAGCTATCAGTTCTAACTATAATTGAAACTTTGTTATCTTAGGCCTCATTTTTGAACGGATCTAACATTTCCAAAAGATCTGTAATTCTGATGCAAGGTCTATTTACTTTATAACTAGCCCATATATGATCCCATTACAGTTTTTACAGGCAGCAAATTTATCCAAAACATACATCAAAACAAGTAATGATATGATTTCCTATACAGAATAGATATTTTCTTCATATTCAATGTACTGAAGGAAAGAATTACTTAATAAAGCAGTTTCATTTCCAATATTATCATTTCATTCAATAACAGTCTCAATATCACTGATGGTTGACTTTTTCCAACAGTTTGACTTTTTTAAAATATACTCTTACTTCATGACATTTTAAATAAGTTAACTAACTCTTTTATATTAGTAAAATACTACTTGCTAAAGAGAATATAGTGTATTTAAAGTATACAAGACAAGATACACAAAAAATGTTTAAAAATGGCTTATAGTTTTTGTAGGATATGGAGCAACAAAGTGTTTAATATCCTCAATATTTAAAAATCATGCAAAGAGCAATATAAACAGTCAGAAACTGTACAAAACAGTTGAAATTGGATTTATTGTTGCCAATTCTTTAATTGTAAGAAAATTATAAAAGTTAAACAAAAGTAATATATGTAAAGCATTAAATGGTGTGCCCCATCACGAAAGAGATCTGTTTGCATTTGCACTCTTTAAATGATCAACTTGTTGCAAAGTGTTCAAAGAAATTGTAAAAAAAATATTTCTGTACTTTTGATAAACAAGTGCGATACATCGTTGGAAATATAAAAGTTTAAGCTATTTTAAGGCATAAAAAAGTAAAAATTGAATTTCAGTCGAATTTCCACTTATTAACTCCTTAATATATATATATATATATATATATATATATATATTAGTTTCTTCAAATGTATGTGTTAATTTTACTTTAGTTTTTTAATGAGTTCTTTGAATATGTATTTTCTTAGGCATTAATGTAGCGATATTATAAATTTTACTTATTTGCTCACAATATTGATAATTCATAATACACATACACACTGGTGTGCAAAAATTAAGAATGAAGTCGGAAAATTAGCATATGAGCGGAACGAAGAGGCAGAGGGGACAGAAAGACCAATCATTAGATTGACTAAGGTGAGGTATGGTAGCACATGCGCAGATATGCAGCTAGATACGATGCGGGAGTAACAGTTTGGGGTATAGCACTCCGAGGGAGTGAGCTCAGCATTTCTAGGAAAGCGAATGCACGGTGTATAACAGTTTAAACAACGTCCAGTTGTTGCCTCAGTGGGAAATGTCGAACAATCATATTATCAAACGACATCTGGATGATTTTACTCAAGGTCAAAAAAATAGAAGGATAGACGGAGGTATCCTACTTGGTGATTTACAATTTTTGAAAAAAAAAACTCCTGTTCAATACGAATGTCCATTGAGTTTAGTGGAGCAAGAGCCAAAACAGACTCAACTGCACCGTAATTCAAGGTGGAAAACCACAAAGACTTGCCATGATAAAAATACCTTAATAAAGAATAATACAACCTGATAGTAAATGATAAAGAATAATATAACCTGATAGTAAATGATAAAGAATAATACAACCTGATATTTCATCTTGAATATCATTTTGCAGTCCATTAACGCTAAAGAGATGATGCATCTCCCACTAAGTTTTCAGAGTGTTGTGCAGGCTTTGCATTCAACGCTTTTCGAAGGAAGACATTATTCTACCGCAGAGCACAGTCGATGCTTTCCAGTGCTTGGTACTTCTGCTACATAGGTTGTAGAGCTCCTTGATTGCTGTGGCTGTCGTCTGATGGGGATCTTTTCAACCTGGTCGAAATAGCTGGAACTAATCAACTGCTCTTTAAGCGTAGTTGTGTCTTGATTCCTCCTCCTTTAACCAGATACAACTAGAGATCGCTTGGCAGAAACTGGAGTTAATTGGAAACTGGAGAAGTTAACACTCTTTTCCTTCTTGGCAGTGGTCGATGAGGAGCAATTCTCCTTAGTGGTGGTATCAATTCGTTGAAAAGCGTTCTTTTTAAAGGCGCGTTCTTGTTAATGCCCCACTGTTGATCATCGTTCACCGATTTCCTTTGGCAACGCTTTTTTCGGGCTCATACTATGTATTACTCGGAAAAAGATGTTATCCTTTTCGCTTGTAGTACTCGGCGATTTATTCTCGGGTTTTGTTTGGGCTTTATTGACACCTCGAGTCTCCTCGAGTGATAGTCATTATCAGTATTTCTTGATATAACACCCTGACTATCACTACAACCTCTATGTTCCATTCGAACTCCGCATCATATTCTCATTTCTTTGATGGTAGAGTCTAATTTGGTCGATATTGACAGTTGTCTTTCGCTAGTGTTTTAGAATAACCACATTGTTTCTGAATACTCAAACCAGTTTGAAAGGACCCTCAAATTTGGGCTGAAATTTCACAACAACTTTGTTCTTTGCCGAACTAATTGGGTGCATTTCTACAAAAATCTGATTATTTACTTTCACCTGCTAATCAGGTCTTCTTTCATTGTAGTATCGTGCGTGTTTATTTTGCTGCATCTTTGTTCTCTGCTGAACGTCAGCCAAAAGTTTTTCAATGTTCTTGCGCACCGTATTCCCATGTTCGAGAACGTGAACCAGTTTCTGGAAAGGAGTTATCAATTTATATTTTAAAAATAGTTTAGAGGGCGTTTTTCTAGTTGTTTCGTGTACCGCGGTTATAGTTATATATGAAAATTTTTGAATAAGTCGGTACTTAGAGGTATGATTCAATTGTATGTAATTAGCCCTCATCTATACTATATTTCTTTTAACTATCTCTGAGGAGTTTGGCTGTGGTCTGTAAGTGGTAGTTTTTATGTCTGCGGTGCTCAAGGTATGGCACAGCTCCTCAAACACTTCTACAATGAATTGGAACCATTATCACTAACTACTTTAGCTGGAGCTCTATATCTAGATATATATTCTTTAAAAAGAGTAGTGGCCACTATTCTCGCTGACTCCTTTAGCAATAGGATTAATTCGACCCATTTAAAAAATTATTATCAATGATTACTAAAAGAAACCGTTGTTTATCAGGTTTCGAAGCTGGATATGGTCCAAATAAATCTAGAAAATTTTGTTCGTTTGGGTAATTAGCCTTTATAGAAATCAATTGTCCAGTTGGAAACGCGTTTATTTATAATTATAACTCTGATATATGTATCACGCTGAATGGATGATGACATCGTCCATATATAAGTAAACAAATTTTCCAGTCACTGGCTTTAATATGACATCCATCGTTCGCTGAAAAGTGGGTGCACTATCTGATAATCCGAAAAGCATTCGTTTAACCCTTTCACTACTGGAGGGAGAAAAAAGAAGTGATTCCTTGGGCCCGCGGCTTCTTACCGCGGAGTCTCACGCTGTGCCCAGACGATTTTAGATATTAAGCCTAATTCGCGAAAAAAATTCCTCTAAAATCAGCTATTCGTTAAAATAGTTTGGTTTTTACATATATTATTGCAAAGGGCACATCTTTTTCTTCCTTTCCCCCCCCCCTTTAATGGCTATGTACAGAGTTGGATTATTTTCGCTAACATCACTGTCAGATTCATTCATTAATTCGCAAATCTCAGTATCAGATAAATACTTTATTTTCATCATGAATGTCACAACAAATAAAAACCAACTGAATGAAATGAACATCAGGGATCGTCAAAGTGTTTGTTTTAAAATCCAGAGTAATCCTGGAAGCGCGCGTAAATCCACACCGCAAGGATATTGCAAACCTTCGACCACATAAAACTGCCAGTCTATCTTAAAGTTTCTTATACAAACTGTTAAAATTACACACCCTAGGAATTTATACATAGCCCCTTGCGCTGTATACACTGAAAGATTGGGCTGTATACACTGAAAGATTGGATGCTAGTCCGTATCCCATAACGTGGTTACAAAAGTATTGTGAATAACTACCGGTATATGTGGAATATTTATAGGTCGTACTTTCACAGCATTAATACTTATAGGAGGATTTTGATTAATACGAGATCGAGGGCCCCTATTATTCGATCGCCTATTAATTCAATTCTCCTGCGGTTTTGTTAACGCGACCCTGAAAGTGGATAACAACGTCCTTGTTGATGGTATGCATTATTGTTAAACGGATGTCTATTATTTGCTAGCTGATCTTGTGATCGCAATCGATCAAAATTTTCTGATGTTAACTAGTTGCGAATATTACGGGCGCTAATATTGCTCCTGCTTGGGTGGTGGATTATGAGACGCATGACGTGACTTATATTGTGTTGCTATTTCCAAAAGTAGAGATTTGGTCATGGATTCCTGAGCTCAAAGTAATCAGAACATTCAGAGTTAAGCGTCTTACCATGTGCTGAACTACTGTTACTTCTGTGACACAAAATTAAAATATACACAGGATAAATGATATGGTTGATTGTGGTTGGGTCTCTGTCTTTTGCTGCATAATATCCAGCTTCCAATTCCGTGCGATCTCGCACTACTAGGAATGCGCACTGAAGGGATTGCCTTAAGGATTTTATATACTACCCACTCTACTTCTTCTTATATTCTCTCCTATCACCAAGTACCACTCACGAGCGCGACCTGTGAGGTGATTCCTCAAATAGGCCATATAATGCATAATATTGTCATCTAAGTGAGTTAAAAAACCCATCAAGTCTTATGTTCCATTAAAAAACTGTACGGGAATAAAGACATGCTGCCGGCAGCTCTTACTCCCGGAGTGGGAACAGTTGGGTGCTATTGGGGCGTTTGGTCGTAATTTGGTTCTTGTGCCATAATTTAATTTAATATATTAACAATTCAAGAAAGTAATTTAAGAAAACTCGAAATTAAACAAGCGAAATTATTTATTATCAATGCTTAACAACCTATCAATGCTTACAACTCCGGCTCTCCACCCTAGCTAACAGTTCTAATTATAATTGAAAGAGATATTCTCTTATCGTCTGAACAGTCTTTGATAGTAGCCACATCTAATCCTTAGGATCGTCACAATACTCTGGTTATCAATTCTTGGCTTCGCTCACTCCCTCAGGTTGCTATCCTCAACCTCTATATCTCTTCTCATTTCCCCCTTACTTATATATCATTATATCTGAATCACTTCACTTTATTTCGACTTGCATCTAGTTAACATAATTGCGTCTCATTCTGGTTGAGAAGAAATTGTTATTTTATGCAATTAAGCTCAATAGAAATCCCCGAGGTTACGGAAGAGAAAACTACGATTAGCCTAACTTCGCAACTCCTTACATTTGTCAATACGGTCACTATTTCTCCCTTTATAGCTTTCCCTCACTTTATCACTAACTAACTTCGTATTAAATTCTCCGCTGCTTATAAACGCAATTCATTAAATCTGTTTGCTACACTTTAATATATATAATGTAATCTACATAACTCACGCTTCATTCGTTGGGAGACATTTACAATTCAAACAATATCACTTTAAAGCCTTCAAAGAGTTAGTTGAAGGGGGGAAACGCGATCGAGTCCCGTAGAAAGTGAATAATGATCGACAGTGAAATTTTGCTGCTCGTGAAAACGCCGCAGAAATTATTATGAAGTTGAAAACATCCCAATGAAGATGGCATTTTAGGAGGGGGGGGAGAACTCAAGCATACTTGTGGTTTTCTAGTTCCAAAATTGTGACATATCGATAAATGACAAAATCTATTCTGAACTCTCATCAGTTATTCGAACAGACAAAAATGTCGAGAAGATCCTGGAACTTGTGCTTGAAGACCGACAACAATCAGTGAACACATGACTGAGTTAACTAGATTCTCTTTGACTTCAATGAAGTCAAAGAGAATTATAAATTTGGGAATGAGGAGGTCAAATTTGTGCTTCATGTTCTGACTGACCAGAAAAAAAAGCCATTTTTGTGCTCCAGTTTTTTCCCCAACGCACCTATCTCATTTGATCTAGCTCGATTATTCTTGTTTCCACGAATGAAAGGCCCCTAATTTGACAACGTAGAAGCAGTCAAGGAAAAAACGATGGAGGTCTGGCGTTGGAAGCCGCCTGGCGTCACTGCAGATGAATATAAAAACACCGATTGGAAACATTTTTTAAATAAAATAGAGAGCACTTTGAATGTGATAAGGTTTTGTAAACAAAGGATATTAAAAATATAGCTTTTAAAGTCAGTTTTTAGAGTATCCCTTCCTATGTTGTCAAATACAAAACTAATTGAAGGCAATGACATTTAAAAGCAAGACGTTTTATTGTTTACTAATATTTCAGTTAGTATATTTAACTTTTTTTTCTTCAATAATATTTATATGTAACTTTTAAATAAATATACTTTTTTATATTCAAGAAGAAATTTATAACTTTTGAACTGTTAAATTTATTTTAAAATGCTTAATGTACAAAAGTACTTTGAAATTTGTGAAACATGCTGCGCTATGTAAATGTAATCAATGTAAAATGATTTTGGGTAGATTACGAAAACTCATTTTTCATACGATCCTCGAGTGAATTGCTTTTAAAATATTCTTGAAACAATTAGTCATCCTGTATTAAATTCCATTGAATAAAATTTTAAATCTAGATTTTCGTCACGAAAAAAATTGTTAGGGTTATCTACAAATTTCGTTTTAAATAGTAATTCAAACATATTTTTCCTCTTTTCATTATATAAATATACCATTGCGATGAAAAATACTTTTATAAATATTACATAGAATGATTTATAAGGAGTATTTCAAATGAATAAAACAACAATATATATTTCGTTACATAAATTTCTTAAATCATGCTAATAATTTTTATTATGAAAGTCTAAAAGCAAATCTGTATTTTTCTGGCTTTAGCTTTAATTTTTAAGGCAAAAATTACAAAAAAATTTGTATCCCAGAACATTTAAAACTGACTTAATTAAAATGCTTTTTGTTTCTAAAAAAGTAGCATTCCATAAAATTCTCAAATAATTACTCAGTTGCACCAATAATAAATAACAAAGCAGAATCACGGATTTTTAATAAATGATCAGATAAAGAGCTCGAAAACTATACTCATTTTTTAAAGAAGGATCTTCAAATACCCTTATAAACATATATATATATATATATATATATATATATATATATATATATAAACAAAAAATATTCAAAAATAATTCACTGCAATATCTTTTAGGTTTGAAAAGTTGAAAATGATCGTTAAAACATCCGAAGTCGACTTTCGTGCCAATTTGAAGAATGTTAAATCAAATAAATTCAAAATAGAAGAAGAAGAAGAGGTAAGATTTATTCACACAAATTCACAGAATTTTTTTCTTAATATTAAACTGCTAAAAAGAATCAAAATCGAAAAACTGTAACCTTCTAGAAAGTGTGGTTAACTGATTATTCATTAACGTTTCACGAAGAAGCGACACGAGAACTGCTGATAAATGACCTCGAAATTTTGAACTACGGTCAAGCGAAGAGGACACCTCCCACTTCAAACTTCCGCACATACGGGAATACTTGCAGCCTTAGCAGATTTAATGTACATCAACCCCGCTACACGGCGGATTTTAAATAGAATCAGGACTCGAATCCACGACTTAATAGAAACAACGTCCGCAGTAAGTATGACCACTCGGTCACAGCTGCTATTGGAACGTATGACGTTAAAATGAAACTAGTTCATATTCAAAATAATTCGTATTTATTTTGATTAATTCAAAACGTAATGTCGATTTAAATATCTTAAAATTTCCCTTTTGGCTATAATTTTGGTAGAGAAGAACTCGGAGAAATCGCTTGTTATTAGTTTTTATCAACTCTTAAACTAATATCCAATTTCCCACTCTATTGTTTGGTCTAAAATTTTCATTTTTTTTCCAATTTCCCAATGAACTCTAAAATATTTATTAGATTCCTCCTATAATACAGAGATTTACTTAATTCTTAAGCAGTGTTAAATATATATCGTATTTGCTTCGTAATTTCATCTAAAAAAAATCTATTTTTTGATATATGATTTCGTTCTTTTTTAAAAGTTAATATTCGTACTAGATTTGCCTCCCAAGATGCAAAGAACAAAAAATTTAATTCATTTTTTCACCTTAATAAACTTAAGAAAATAAGTCTTACTCTTTACATATTTATAAAATTTAAGTTTCTCAAACGCAATCGAATTAGATATAATTAATACTTCTAACAAAACGTATCTATTTCTGGCTCAAAATATAAATATCTTAGAAGGAGCTAAGAATAACAATAATAATAGAAAAGACAACACAATGACTTGAATACAACAGGAGAGAAAAAGTGGCAAAATGATTAAACGAGAAAAACCCATTTGCGTTATCACTAATAATATCATTATTAAAAAAAACTGTAGGACTGCAAGACCGTGTGAGCTAATACTACCAGCTGTGTGACACATACAATTCCCACAGAGGCAACCCATAAAGCCCGCACAGAGCACTGTTTTTCACGAAGCTTTAACGGGAAAATGTTCATAGAACACAATTCATGCTGAGACACTTAAAAAACGTTGAATCGGAATTGCATCAGTCCAACAATGTTGACAAAACAAAGTGCTACTTTTTTTTTATGAGATAATTAATACTGATATATATTTAAAAAGTAGAAAAGGCTTTCATAATATATTTTAATTTTTAAATCCTTACTGAAGAAGGAAATAAACCAGATACTTTTTAATATATAGTGTAACTTTTTATTGTTAAGTTTTCAAGATATCACAAAATATAATCCATATAAAAATTGGTTATTTAAAGAAAAATTAACAGTTCTGATATACATAGTTAATGAACAATTTTGACGGGTTCTTACAAATAGGCGCTGACCACAGTAATCTAAATAGCTCCTTAATATTTAATTATATCGTCATATATAATAATCATAACATTTATTCTTGAATGGAAATTATACAAAAATATAAACAACTAGATCCATAGTTTATGAGTCATAAATGAAATTATATACTCACATTACCTGTTAATGGATTTGGTGATGATAGCCTAGAGGGTGCTGTTACCATTGCGTGCTGCCAACTGTTAAATGGAGCCGAAACAAATTTTACATTGCTTCATAAGTTAGTTTTGGTATGGCAGTCATTTGCTGCCAAATTAATTTTTCATTGCCGCCGCTTCGAGTTGTTACCATCGATGATAAATAGATTAATTGTTATAATCCAGAAACCAAGAAACAATCAAAATAATGGGTTGTTTCCGGTGAATCTGAACCAAAGAAGGCGTGGATTATCTCATCGTCCGGAAAAGTTTTGACGAAGAATTTCTGGTGCGAAAGGTATCATGATCACGAATATGAGATATGAGTAAATGAGACGTAGACAGCTGTCTAGTAAATCATGAGGCATACTAAAAACAAACAATTTTTGGTGTTGCGAACACCATTTGTTGAATTTTCAAAGGACTTATTGAACGACCCTTAAACTCTAGTTTTAGTTTTAAGGAAGTATTTCGTCCTAGCCTACAACATGGACGTTATTTGGTCCATATACCTTTTATCCATCTCTCTCACAACTAACTCTCGTTATATATATATATATATATATATATATATATATATATATATATATATATATATATATATATATATATATATATATGCGTGAGTGTGTATGTGTGTGTATGTGTTTGTGTGTGTGTGTATGTGTACTCTTTAACGCACCAAGAGGGAGTTGTCCGATGGAGACAAAAATTAGCAGATAGGAAAATTATGTACAGAATAGAAAATGGTTAAAATTTCAGAAAAATTGAATTATTTATTTCAAAGTTACATAGTTACAAAGTAATGACCTCAATAAGGTGTTGATCCACCTCTAGTCTGGAGGCAAGCTGCCACACGAGAGTGATAAAGTTCTTTGATGGACTCCTAAGGTATTTCTTTCCGAATTTGCTCCAATTGTCGGGCTAGGTCATCAACACTCCCTGGTAGATGCAGTCACCTTCCCATCATATCACAAACATGCTCGATTGGAGAGAGATCTGGCTGGATTAGGGAGTGTTTTACAAGCTGTAAGACAGTTCATAGAAACACGTGCCGTATGTGGTCTGGCATTATCTTGCTGAAAAATAAGGCCAGGGTACTGCAAAAGGAACGGTAGCAAAACAGGTCTCAGAATGTCGTCGACGTATCGCTGTGCTGTAAGTGGGCCTATAATGACGACCAAAGGGGTTCAGCTATTAAGGGAAATGGCACCCCAGACCCTAACTCATGGTTGAGGGCCCGTGTGGCGTACAATAGTGAAAGCAGGATCGGCACGCTGGCCTGGGCGTCTCCAGACACGTCATCAATGATCGTCAGGACACAGTTGGAAGCGGAATTCATTGCTAAACACTATACGTCCTCAGTCAACATCATTCCAACCTGAACGCGCCAAGCACCATTGTAACCTGGTTCGACAGTGCGCAGGCGGGAGTGGCAGGTGACATAGTGGTTGGTACGAGCATACATATCGCTCTATCGGCCGTCTGTGAATGGTCATGGTGGGCACTCGTGTGCGGGTTGCACGTCTGATGGTTGATAACGTTGAATCAGACGCTGTGACAGCTGATCTGACTGTCCCTCTGTCCTCCCAATCTTCTGTGGCCCTAGGTCGACCACTACCATCATGACGCTGAAATTTGCCAATGTCTACCCATTCTTGCCTGCATCTTCTAATTGCCCCATCACTTCGAAATACATGATAAGTGATTCTCCGATTTGCTCAAAATGATACGACCGCTTTCAAACTCTGACAGTTGTTCGTAATGAGCTCGGATCCTGCGTCGAGGCATTTTTTCAGTCGTTGAAAAGTATCCTAAATCGCAATGCTACAGAAAATTTTACCATCAGATTAAGAATCGCTTCTTAAAAAAACCTGCTAAGTTTGCAGTTCCGATGCACTGTAGCTACCGCTTTTCATTCATTGGACACCAAATTTTAATCATTTGTATGTTCAGTCTAAATATCTTTGCATACGAAATTTCATTGTCAGACCTTCTTGGTGCATCGTTTTTTTTTTTTTTTTTTTTTTGTTATAGAGTGTATATATATAAATAATCCCAGATTTGCTCGATCGGTGACAAATCAAGGGATCGATCAGGCCAGGGAAGGGTAGAAATGTAGAGGAGGTAGTCCTGTGAAACCCTTTCTGTATGTGGGTGACCATTTTCCTGTTGAAAAATGGCCCCTGGAATCCATGCCATGAATGGCAACACATGCTGCTGAAGAATGTCACGAATATACCTGTGGACTGTCAATACACCATGGATAAGGGGTGACCGTGTATTGTATGCGATGGCACTCCATACCATCACACCAGTTATTGGAGCAGTGTGCCAGTCTACAGCGAAGGCAGGATTGAGAAGTTCACCATCGGCCTCCCCGCAGGTACACGATTGTCATCATTGTCCAAACTGAATCTGGATTTGTCCCTAAAAACGACCTGATTCCCTTCGGTTGCTGTCCAATCCCTTCGAGCATGACACTCCTCCAAACGGAGGTGACGGTGAATCCTACATTATCATCTGACCTGAAGTGAATCAGTAATGTTGCTATCAAAATAATATTATATGTGTAAATATACATAAAAACATCATGAAAATGCACTCAAGTACATTGAAAATAGCGCACGAAGAATGGAGCTTCGGATTGAAATGAAATTTAATACACATAATGATACAGATGAAAGAGTCACTTGATCCCAAAATCCAGATAATTAAACAAATACAGTGTGTACAATTAGACAAATGCAGTGCATTTTCCATATCGCTTCATACCATCTCCTGTTGCAGTACATGCCACAACATAGTCCGGCATTGAGTTGATTTGATGTTGGATATTGTCCTAAAACAGATGGATCCCCAAATCTTGAACAGCCCCCTCCAAATCATGCCCAGGGTGACACAGTGGTATCTGACGTTACAGATGGTCCCACAAATCCTCTATATAGGCAATTCCAGGGAGCAGGACGGCCACGGAGGAGTCTGAACATGACGAAGAAAGTATTGAGCTACTCGAGCTGTATGCGGACGAGCATTTTATTGCTGAAAAACATCCATCAGTGAGTCACTGTGGGATCCACGAGAGCTTGCCGTACGATCCTTCTGTCCTCTCGCTTTGTCGTCTTCCTGGTCACTCCATACCCGGTTTTCCGTACGTGCGTGCCATCTCGTGTCCACTGCCTCCAGCATATTCTAATGATCGACCTGACTAGGAACAGGGCGCGTCAACCAGCCGATGTTTTTTATACTAATGATCTGGTTACTCTCAAACTCGCTTAAAAGTGTAAATGTCTTCCTAAATTTGGAATGCAATCGTAGTTTATGAATTTTCCACTATTCGCCGATTTATATAGGACCCATTTCTTGATTACAGTGCCACTGCAATGTGTGTGTTCATGCACATTGGTACTAAACTTGTATCATTTTCATATTGAGCATCATTCAACAACTTTGCAAAGCTTAGCGATTGTTGCTCGCTTCCTTGGTGGTACTTTATTTTCAATGCTACTGAGTATAATAACAAAATTTAAGTAAGAATATATTCACTTAAAAGATAATTAATAAATGGTTGAGTATTCACTGTTATGAAAATTCAAAAAATTATGTTACAACTAAATATCTGAAGAACTGAAAAGAAAATTTAATACACTAGAAATATAAGTAATGCAAAAGAATAAAAACCATTCCCAAAATTAAATGTTTTTTAGAAAAAGAAAAAGAAATGATAAAATGTTTCATAGAGTTCGGTCAAAAATGTTAGCTTCATTAGTAAATCCGGTAATAACGGGATTAGTCCTCAATTTGAGATATTCAGTCCATTATCAGTTTTTGCTGGTTCTTCAAAAAGCAACACTTTCGAGCCTCGAGAGTGTCACTCGGTTTATTTTCATCATAAAATATGGACCTAACTATTTTAGATTCAGTTTGAGTCATCGTCCAATTGAATATATTTGACAGCTACAAGCTCGTGAAGTTTGAAAATAGTTGATGGCTTTCGTCGAAGGCTGTAATTTATTCTGTTTTCATCCTGAATAATCAGGATTTGTTGGTTTTTGCTGGTTTCCTTCACGGTTGTTGACAAAGTCTGCTTGGATTTCTTCATTAAATACACTCCTCAGAAGTAAAATTGCAACGCCAAGAAATAATGCACATAGATTCATGCAAATTTTAGGAGCAATAGTGGTCAGGTGGATATGCAAATGAATATAGAAAAACAAATAAAATCCTTATGAACCAATTTATTCAGTATTTAATGTGTCCACCTCGGGCAGCTATACAGGCCTCAATCCGGCAAGGCATTTTATCAATTAGTTCGTTGATGGTTGCCTGAGGTAACAGTTGCCAAGCCATATCCATTGCTGTGTGCAGATGATCCACAGTTTGCGCTAGTGGTCCTCGGTTCATGTCACGTCCAATGAAATCTCACAGATGTTTAATGGGACTCAGATCTGGAGAGTTTGCCGGACAGGGAAGGATGTCAAATCTAGTAAGGCTGTTAAAAGTTCGCCGCACGACATGCAGCCAGGCGTTATCGTACTAGAATACCGTGTTGGGTGCACCCTGCAACAAGGGCAGAACAACAGGCTCCACAACTTGTGTGACGTAGAGGGTCCACTGTCAAACGGCCGTCAATGTGTACCAGAGGCGTCCTGTGATCAAATATTATGCCACCCCAAACCATTATGCCCAGTGTAGGACTGGTCTGATGTTCGGCGAAATATGTTGGTTCGTAGCATTCTCCGGGTCACCGCTAAACCCGTCGATGGCCGTCATTCCTCCACAGACAGAAACGAGATTCATCCTGATGCCATTCGATGGTCCAGGTACAATAATGAGAACACCTCACCCGGTGTCTAGCCCTGTGTTGAGCTGTTCAACGGTACACCTGTTGCTGGTACCAGTACACATAATTGTACTTAATGCAATATGTTGCGTATGGTTTGGGTGGACACAGATCCACCTGCTTCTGAGGCAACCGGCTTCGGACGTCACGTACCGTGGAGAAAGGGTCTCGAATAGTCAACTGGAGAATATATCGGTCTGTGCGCTCTGACATACTCCTGTGCGCATCAAGTCCTCTTCGGCGTGCACGGCTTCCTGAATCCATCGTGTGATTCAACGTTAGATGGTACTCACGTTGTGCCAGACAAAGTTGCTATTGTACGCAGCGACAAACCAAGTTCATGAAGTTCGATAATACGGTCATGGTCCCCGGTCATTAACCGATGGTAAATCGTTGTTTTTAAAAACGTTGGTTTTTATTTCGAATTATTTATAAGCTGTAGTAGATCATATTGCTCAATTAATCAAAATACAAGAACAACAATTTTAAACTAATGTCGTTTTCATATTCTTAGGAAGCACAAGTAGTTCATCATTAACAAATTTACAGAGTGTATTGTATTTTAAAAGATGATCATTGTAAGGTGTAATTTTCAAAAGTTCTGTAATAGATTGGATTTCAGTATCTGGTTAATGAGCTATTTTGATTTTTGTGACGAAAGTATCTTGTATGATTGTAATTAGACATCTACTTAACGCATCTACGTGATTCATTCTGCTGAACCTCAGCGGTGTTCTATTTCATAATCAAAATCTTGTGGTTGCAATGTCCATCGTGCTATCCGAGTGTACAAATCTTTTTCCTTTAGTGAACGCGTTGCAATCAGTAACTATTTTGAAGTGTTTTCCGAACAACTAGACCGTAAATTTTTTTAAAGCTTGGACAATATTTAAAACTTCAAGTTCATGGCGACCATATTTTATTTCAACTTCTGAAATTTTCTTGTTCATAAAATATATTGGGTGAAGCGCATTATCTATCATTGATTTTTGAAATAAAATGCACCCATATAAAATGCACCCATATATCAATGAATACTAGCATTACAATGAATTTCGGTATTAACGTTCTGATTGTAAATGTTCAGAACAAGTGAGGAAGACAAACTTTGTTTCAGACAATTGAATACTTATTTTTCACTAGCAGTAAATTTAAATTCACTATTTTTTTCTTAGAAGTTTGGTTAAAGGATGTACAATAAGAGATAAATTTAAAATAAATTTCCGAAAATATCCAACAAGACCAAGAATTTATTGTAAATCGTTTAGGGATTTCAGTTCAGAAAAATCAAGAACAGTTTTAGTTTTTTACGGTGAAGGGTACTATTTATTATTTTCAATAACTTGACCAAAAATTCTTATTTGTACGCACTTTTAAAATTTTTTGTCCAAGCCATGAGAGAAATCAAGTACGATAATTGATGTAACCCTTTCGAGACCATATTTTTCATCCATATTTTTAGAAATTGTAATGACATCATCCTTATAATATAAAATATGATCTTTGATAATCAGATCCTTAAATGGCATGTTAATGCAACGCTAAAAAAAACTGCTGGTGCTGTGCAAAGACCGAAAGGTATGCATAGAAATTTATATTGACCATTATGAGTTTCAAATGACATGTATCGATGACTATTTGACTCTATTTCTAAATGAAAAAAGCGTTACGTAAATCTATTGTATTGAACGTATTTGCATCTTGAAAATTATTAAACTGATCATCTTTTAGAAGTGATAGTTATCTCTTACTACACAATAAGGGAATAGACATCTTTTACTACATTTTAAATTCTAATAAGTCACCAATAATCAGTATTGTTGGAGCTAAGGCAGTAATTATCATAGCACATTTACAAAAACCTATTTATTTACACTGATATAATAACATAACGAAATAAAATACATAGAAGATAACGCAACAGCAATGATTTATGTTTGGAGTGACAGGTAAGAGTGACATAATAGTTCCAAGGAGAACTTCGTCAGGATCTAAGCGCATACGCAACCAGAGATTACACGGCGCAGACTTTTTATTCAACTGGGGGAACAATAAATAGAAGAGAACAATAAATATACATTGATATCCAACAATCCCCCATCTCAATGCGTATTTCGGTTACAAACGTAATTATACAATTTTCTAATGAGTATTTTAAATAATGCCTCAAAATTACAATATAAATACATATATAATCTCACGCAAAATGATGACGAATGTCAATGTGTTTAGAACGTGAATGATATACGTGATTTTTCACAACTTTTAGAGATGATTGATTGTCATTGAACACCGCAGTTTTCAATGTATCATTCTCTAGTTGTGAAAGTTTATTGATCTCTTTAGTTAATAATGCAACCGTTTGTTGTTTTCTTGTTTCCCTGAAAATCACTCCTTCAACATACTTGAAGACATATCATGTAAAAGATTTCCTGTCGTTGATTTCTGAAACCCAGTCAAAATCGACATATGCTGTTAATTCTTTTCCAGAGTGCTTGTATATTAATCCTTGAATTTTAGTTCCTTTCAAGTGTCTCAGAATTTCTTTTGAAAATCCAATCATGCCTAGATTATTGTTAGATTTATTTTAAAAGTTTTAAGTGTAAGTAATGTCTGGTCAAATGCGACGAATAAATTAGAGAGCGATTAAAGATCGGAATGGTAAGTTTTGCATTTCCGATTTTTCTTCTTCATTTTGGGGAGACATCTTTTTGGTTAATTTAATTTTTGTATCCTCGAGAGTAACAACATTTTTTTATCTTGCACTTTGTAGTTGTGCAAGATATCATCAATGTACTTTAATTAAGACATTGCTAAACTGTTTAGATCTTGTTTGAATTAAATTCCTAAGCAATAATGCAATAACTCAGTCTTTCATTTTGACAGCTTTTGCTAACGCATCACGAATATTTTCTTTAAAAGTTTTTCTGCTTATAAATACCTTTAAATCATCAACATAAACGATAATTGCTTCAGCAGAGGATGATTCCAAGCCATAAACATATTTGTCAGTATTTAACGATTTAAATCCAAGAGAATTGAGTTCATTGTCCACTTTTTTGTACCACTGTCTCCCTGACTGTTTGAGACCATTAGAAGAACGGTTTAGTATACAAATTAATCTTTTTCAGGAGAAACGCGAAATTTTTCTGGTTGCTCCATGAAATTTTTTTCATCCAGATCTCCATTTACAAATACCATCTCAAAATCTAGTGGATATGCAGTAAGGTTATTTTTAAATGCGTAAGTAATTACACTTCGGATTGAACTTAATCTTGTAAAGGGAGAAGATTCTTGTTAAAATATATTCTAGGTGTTTAACCTTGAAACACTAGTGTACGTAAATTTTATGAGCGATCTTTCTTTATTGGTTTTTTTCTGGCCTTTCCCTTCCACCAACATACTTGTTTGATTTTGAGTGTTTCGAGGTGTCACTTAATTGGCTGCAAGCCAAGTGGTTTGAATTTTTCGTCTACGGTTCATTTGTCTCACTTCATGAAATAGAACTCACCACGTGTCACTAATAATATGCGAAGATTTGCCCACGTAAATTTTACGTATCGCTAGTAATACACGACTTTTTAAACGCGTAATTTTAACGTGGTCCTAGTTATAGAATTTTTATTTTTAAATTTGGGAATGGTGTATATAAAAGTGTTTCCATTCTTATTTCATATTGTGTTGAAGAATTAACCAAACGACACAAGTTCTTAACGGATGAAGAAATTCAAGAATTGATTTTGGAATCCGATGATAATGAAAGTAGCGATAACGTTGAATTTGATGAAGATATTTGAATGACATTGATGCTGATCTAGATTATATTCCTGATGATAAAATAGAAATTAATCCTGATTTAGTGATTCATTCCTCGATACAAGAAATTGAGTGCAGTGGTGATATGGACAAAAGTAGAAAAAGGAAAATGAATTACATGTTCAAAAGAAAAATAGAAAGACTACAAATATTGAAGAACTAAATGATCAAGGTCATATTATATTTTTGGATGGTGACTCTATAAAAGGAATAAATGGTTATGAGTAGCATATGAAAATTAATGATAATACTATACAGAAAACTAGAGCAAAAAGTATTGTTCATATTAGGCAAGGTTCAGTTGTTGAGGCTCGAATTGCTAAGGACCAATTGATTGTTTTAATTTGTTTATTTACGATGTAGTAAAGAAAGAAATACTCACGCAAACGCAGAAATAAACCGAAAGAAAATAAGTTATGCAAATGATATGGACGGTTCCCTAAATAATTTAAATTACGATGAACTGAATACCTTGTTTGGAATATTAATACTAACTAGTTCCTTTTTTTAAGATACTTTTGTTTTATGCCCGTCTCCAACCTTTCAGTCATGAGTCGACGAGCAGCCCTATACAGTGAAGAACGATACAAGCAGTCAGCTAAAACGTTGTCAGTAACACACAAAAATGAAGAGTTAAAAGAGTTAAAAACATTGAGGATGGCAGGGCATAAGCTGAGGTGTTCTCCAGTCATGATCATGCCATGGTCGCAAAGAGGACAAGTATCTGTGCTCGTGAGTCCAATTCTATGCAGATGGCTCTGTAGATAGTCATGGCCCGCAGCATGTCTAAAGCAGGTCACTCCAACTGCTCTAGGAAAGAAACAGGGAATTGATGACTTATTCAATAGGGATTTCCATTTTTTGCCCAGAGGCCTTTTCTCTGTATATGCTTAGATTTGAGAGTAGAGGATATATATCTTTTTATGTCGCAGAGGCAGATGAGGATTTGGTTGTATCATTTAAGACACATCTTTAGCCAACATATATGCCTGCTCATTTCCATATATTCCGCAATGGCTAGAAATCCATCGCTGGACAATGCGGTTTTTAATATTCAACAGTTTGTCTATTTTTTCCATGCAGTTCCTAGAGATCTCACAATTGGAAATGTAGGAAGTTGTTAAGAGAGTAATTGCCGCCTTGGAATCAGCAAAAAAGGCAGTATTTTTCTTTTTACTCTGCTCTATTTTATTCAAGGCTAAAGAGATGGTGGCTATTTCCCCATCAAAGTTGTCAAAGTATTTTCCAACGGCAGAAGGCATTGTAAATTCCGCAGAGTAAGCCCCAGCTCCAGCATTTTTAATAGACCCTTCAGCTGAGCCATCAGAGTAGACATGAGGCCAGGAATCAACCGGGAAACGTTCAATCATTGTCAGCAAAAGTTATGTTTGATGTAACTTTTTCTGCTGGAAGGTATAGATCTGTCAACAAAAGTTAACCATTTGTCAACAAAAAGTTATGTTTGATGTAACTTTTTCTGGTAGAAGGTATAAAGCTGCATCCAACGCAAATGTGGAAAAGCTATATATGGAGAGCACCATAAGTCATGTCCTTCTGTACATACATATAATTGTATTGGTAACGAATTATTATCTAAATTTATTTTTCAATTGTGTAGATTATGCTGAATTTAAAAGCAAACGTTTTTCATAATATTTAAAACTAACATTAATGTAATATAACTAAGCAAATAAAACGAATTTTACGTGGGCACTTAAATTTTACGTATCACTAGTGATAGCGGCACATATAAACATTAAGAACATCCTTTTGCAATAATTCTTGTTCTTAATTTTTTAACGCTTTCATTTTCTTTTAACTTTGTTTTTAAAACCCATTTTGATCCTATAATCTTTTTCGTGTATAGGTCTTGGAATTAATACCCATGCATTTTCTTTTATTAATGTTTCAAGCTCTTCTTTCATAGCTTTTTTCCGTGCGACTTTGTTGGGTCCAATGAGAAATTCTTAAGCGCTCGGGCTTGTTTAAAAAGAATCTGAAATTGTTGACACTTGTCCATATTTCTTTCTAGGATGACCTCTTTTACTTCCCCGTAAAATCCTCGGTCTTTCAGGAATGCGGCGAAATGCACCGTTATCCGGAGTCATGACATCAAAGCTATCTGAAGCGTCAGCTTGGTTTGAGATTTTGATGACGTTGCTTCTCTTTTTGGTGAATCACCAGGTTCAGATGACGTATCCTCTCTGAAAAAAGGATTTTGTTTTTCATTAGACAGGGTAATTAATTCCAATTCTAATGCTGGCAGATGGTTTGCAAATTCTCCAACAAATCTCACATCTCGGCTTGCTATTATTTTTCTGGTTTCCATGTTCTACAGCCGGTATACTTTCGATTCTGTTGAATATCCAATGAAGAGGTTTTCTTACGATATCGGATCAAATGTACTTTTCAGTCGCTTAATCAACACACATACTTTCTGTCCGAATACTTTGAAATATGACACATTTGGCTTAATTCGAAAAAAAAAGCTCGCAAGGAATTGAATTTTTGATGCTCTTGCTAGGCGAGTGATTACTTATGTAAATAGAACAATTCATTGCTTCTGCTCAGAAGTTAAAAGTTAGTCCAGATTGGATTAAGAGATGACTGGCCATTTCAGCTACAGTACGATTTTCTCGTTCTGCACACACGTTTTGCTGAGGGGTCACAATAGCAGACTTTTCTCTTTGGATACCCTGTTCTAGAAGAAATGTTTCGAATTCCGATCCGCAATAATCTAATCCCTTATCGGTACGATGAATTTTTTTCCCTTTCTGGTTTGGTTTTCATCTAAACCTTCGTAGCTTATGAAGACTTTCTTCACATTATCTTTAGTTTTCAGAAAATTTATTACAACACATCGTGATTTATTATCAAAGAAAGTAACAAAATAGTACGAACCTGCTAGTGATGATACTCGTAAGGATCCACAGACGTCAAAATGCACTTTCCAAAAGTTCTTTGTCTTTGAATTTAGATTCTTTTATATATATTAAAAAGGAGTCAGTCTGCAATCAATGCACATTTTACTTCTTTGACGGAATATAAGAGTCTGTCTGCTTTTACGGAATTTTAATATCGAAATTCAATCTTAGCTCCCTTCTTTAAGTCATTCATTTTTTTTTTTTTAAATCAGTTTTATTTAAATGCCCAAATTTTTATGCCATTTTTGAAATTTGGTGACGATAGTTGCCGTTTCAACTTTTGGTTTCATGTCTAATAAATTTCTTTTGCGGATTACTGTCATTAGAACAGTTCCGTTAGCTTCAATTCTTTGCTTCTATTTTGGAGAAAATAACGGATCGATTGTTCATTGTGACTTTAGATGTTGATATTAAATTGTGTTTTAGTTCAGGTTCATACAATACATTCACCGAATGTTCTGGGTTTTTTTTTTTTTTTTGCATTTTGAACAGTAACGCTAATAGAACCTTTACCGGTCACTCCAGTAGATTAATTAACCACTAGTTTGACGAAACAGTTTGTTTTCTTATTTATTTCGCTGGATAACTTTTCATAGTTATTCATATGAGAAGTAGCTCCACTGTCTAAACAACAGTAGGTTTAATTTCTCTCATTCTGGCCATTATTGTAGCAAATAGCAGGCGTAGTATATTCAGTAAATTTCACAAGCATGGATGAATTGCAATTTGGAGATGCATATTTTCTGTCAAATATTTTCTTGAGACATTCGGATACTCTATGTCCAGGCTTAAAACAAAATTACACTTTAGATTTCTATAGGACTTCTGATTCTCTGCTTTGTTTTGGTTTCCATTCCAATTCTCAGAGTTCGTTTTTGAATATTACTTACCCTTTCATATTGAAGAGTATAAAGTGTACTGTAATGAAGGATTTTCTTTCTTCATATTTTCCAGAAATTATATCTGGGTATTTCGGAGTTCGACTGTTCATCTCTGAAATAAGTGGCACACTTGCAGTTTTCAAAATAGTCCCAAATTCTGAATAGAAGTAAAATTCAGAGAGAAAATTTTGAAAAAATTTTGTTGGTAAGAGATCTTCAGCAATTTCCCCCTGCATTTCTTTGAGCTAGTCAACCATTTCGAAAAATTATTTTAGAAGACAATGTTTCTGTGTCGCTCATCTTTTGGAACAATAGTTGTTTAAGTAACGATGCTTTTTTGGAAGAACCTTTAGATTCGAATGCAGCTTTCAGCTTATTACAAACATTATTGGGAGTGATGCCGTGTCTGACATGACAAAGTTTACTTGGACTAATAGATGAAATAATGTCCACAAGAGTTTTTCGATGAATTTCAGTCCATTTCGTAGCTTTTCATAGGCGTCGGTCCTGGCACCTTCTTTAGGCTTAATTTTATTGCCGTTGACGTAATTCCAGTGGTTGTTTTTTTTATCAAGACAGCTTCAATTTGTAAATCCAAATTGAAGCTGTCTTGATAAAAACAAAACAAAAAAAACAAAAAAAAAAAACCCACCACTGGAATCGGTTGTAATTTTCCTTAGTAAGCTTCTAGATTGTTATTAATTAAGCCATCACGAGTGTCATCTTTACAGTTCAGGAATGCTTCGCTCTTTTAATTCAGTATGCTGTTCCAGATCGATGTTTTCATTTTCGAAATGTGCGCTGCTAATGGCGTTTTGGTTCCTGGTCCCATAACCATTGTTGGAGCTAACGCAATGATTACCATAGCACAAAGCATACGAAAGCATATTTATTTCAGTGACATAATGATAGAACGTAATAAAATACGCAGAAGCCAATGCAGCAGCGATGCTTTACGTTTGGAGGTACAGGTAGAAGTGACATAATAGTTCAAGGGAGAGCTTAGCCAGGATCTACGCGCATCCGCAGCCAGAGCTTACGTGGTGCAGTCTATTGAAAATTGGAGGAAAAGAATAGTAAATTTGCATTAATATCCAACAAATGCAAACTCTTTGGGTTTCCAACAAGAACAAGCTTTTGTAACAAGAACAACTAGGCTATAAAAATCGGAAATTCAAGGCTCAACAAACAGCCAGACAACAAATTCGTTATTTGGTCATCTTCAAATTTTCTTACAGCAAAATTTTATTGTTGTAGTCTATGTGTTATTGATGTTTTAATTTTTAAATTTATAGACATCTGAATATCAGAGGTTTTAGTCTTAATTGATCCGATACCTAATTGAGAAAAATATTTAATTGGATTTTATTATATCATCTGAATTTAAGTTCAAAATTATCATTTATTAAGTTAAAAATCGAACTTTTTCCGTTTTATATATCAAAGGAGATAGGATATTTATAACAGACTCAACTTTATTGGTTTGATTTGGCATAGTTTTGCTAGTACACTTTGCAGAAATATAGTGAAAAGTTTTTGAAGTACTACTCTTTAGACCTCGATATTTGTAGGGATAAAAATGAGAAATGTGTCCTTTCGTGATACAACTGAATCAAGTTTTTTTTTGTTTTTGTTTATGTGCATTATAGTTTTGGGTTTCAGGCCTTGTAAAATTATGTCTTGTGTTAATGTTACGTACTCGACTAAATTCAGGGAAAACACGGGAGTTTGTACACTTAAAAAGAGGTTTTATTATTAATTATTTATTCATAAATACGAACTTTCACTTTAAATTCTGAAATAGATTTAGCACTGTATAAAATAGTTTTATTTCACTGATGATCTTGTAGCCTACTAATACAATAATTCAAATAATAAAAAATCATTGCAATACAATATGCGGAAAGTGATTCATTTTGACGTAATTTATGTCTACTTATTCACCTATGAATTTAAGAAGCAATTAATTGATCGTAGAATTTTTCTGATAAAAACATTTTTAAACAAAATTCATGCCATAAGATTATGTTGTGCATACAGTGCTCTTGGCCTAACGCTCGATCAAAGGTTTTGCAAATATTTTTGGCGTTCATTCAGAGATAGGAACAGGAACGATTCTCACAATTTTGTATGCAATATTTCATGTCATACGTATCACAACCCGGAAATTTTTAAATTGAATTTCAGAGATCTTTCAAAACAAAATAAATTGAAGGATTGAAAACATCAACAAACATGTTATGATTGAATACCAGCGTCATTGCAGTAGGGAGAAAGTTGGTAGTCGAATTTATTCGCTTCGTCATCAGAAAAATCATGCTCACTCTTAAACAACTTCAATACATTTAAATTCGATTAATATTGAAAAAGTCTATTTATGAGTTCTTCTTTATTACCATTAGTATCTAATCTCAACACTTATGAAACACAAACTAAATCGTTTAGAGAAAAATAATATGATGTTAATTTTTTCGATCTTCGATATTTAAATCTGTTGGAAATGGATGAAAATTCCTCAATTTTTTCTTGTATTGCGATCAAATTCATCATTTAATAATATAATGTTTAACTTAATTGTTTTAATATTCCCCCCCTTTTTTTAAAGAAAGTTGAAACTGGAATGTTATCAAAAGTAATCATTTTTATGTCGTTTGTGTGGGTAGACAGTCCCTGAATAAAACCCATTTTCTTATAAAACTTGAAAGGAATATACAGAAGGGAACTTATTCCTCTTTTTAGTAATGATGTATCCAAAATGTTTGATCAGTCACAGCGACACAGAGATATAACTTCAATTATCAATTGACGTAGTTTTCTTTTAATATATAGCCATTTCTTAATAATTATTCTTCTTTTTAGCATCGAGTTTTCGTAAACTCTGGAATAGTCACAACAGAACAGAGGCACAACATCAGATATTAGTTTTCGGAACTTGCGAGTAATATACGTGTGTTATTATTTTGAATTAACAAGTACCTTCTGTACATAGTTATAAAGTCCAGCTTTTATGTTTTTATTCGGTAGAAAAGTCACCAATCTCTTTCTCCAGATCGCATCGTGTTGTTCAAGACTTTTTTAAAATTTTTAATTATGTTGTCTTTTCAGTAGGATTCTTTAGCCTGAACCTCCATGAAAAGTCAGTATTAGTATATTACTAATATATATACCCTCATTGTAAGAGAAAAACCTTGAGATCTGACATACATTCTTCCTCTCTCCTTTACTAGAGGATACGATCTCTCTTGCCTGCTATGCAGGTTTCACATCATCTGTCTAAGCAGAGTGTAAGGTTATCAATGAGTTATTGAGGCATTGCATCCCATTTGTCTTGCACCAACAATTAGAGCACCGGAATCGTTTCTGGCGGTAAAGTACGTGCTTCCAAGCGTCTCCCTAGAAGTCCCATACATGCTCGATGGGATTTAGGTGCGGAGACCTTGCCGTCCAATCCAACCGTTCAATATCCTCACTGTGCAACAGCTCTTCGGCTGCTACTGGGCGATGAGCTGGCTCATTGTTGACCATGAAAAAGAACTGCGTACCCATAGCGCCTCTAAACAGACGCACATAAGGAAGAAGAATCTGGTTACAACAGCGGGCCCTAGTGATTGAACATCTTTCGAAAATGTGAAATGTCGAAAAGTCGGTACGGCAATCAAGCATGATGCCTCCCCAAACGAGAACATCGCTACCTCCAAACAAGTCTCTTTCGATTATGTTGGAGGGCTATTGTGGGTTCCCCGCTCTCTCCAGATGAGTATGCGTCCAGAATCGCTACTCAGATTAAATCTACTCTCATCTGTGGAGAGTACTCAACCCCAATGATTATCTGTCCAATGTTGTTGTTTCCGGCACACAGAAAACGCCTTCCCCGATGAGCAATAGTTAAAGGTACACACCGTACAGGTCGTCGTGCAAACAGCCCACCACTTTGCAGCTTCCTTGGCACGGTAAAACGGGACCGTATCGGTCGTGCAATCTCCTGTGCAGTGTGTTTAACAATTTATCTGCCGACAGCTCGTTCTGGTCTGTAGAGTAATATACCAGTAGTCCGCTGGTGTGGTTCTTCGTAAACGACCTGTGCTGATCAACATCGAACAGCTATTCCTGTTGTTTGAAATTTTCCCCAAAATCGTGAAACGATTATGTGAGCAATCCCAAACTCCGGAGCCACACTCATCCCACTTCGAACTTCCTCTACTTTCCCAATGATTTGACATAGGGTAAAATAATCCAGATGTCGTTTGACAAATTGATTGTTCGAAATTTCACCTAAGGCAGCAACTCGACATCGTTTAAACTGATATACGCCATGCATTCGCTTTCCCAGAAATTCTGAATTTACACCACCGGAGTGCTTTACACCGCTTCGACACTCCCGTATCAAGTCTAGCTCACCATTGTGTGTGCGTGCGCGCGCGCGTGTGTGTACTTGTATTTCGGTGAAGCGCAAACAATGACCTACTGACTTCGACTACCAAAGAAAATGATTATACCATAAAGTGTAATAAAATTCAAAATAAAAATTTGTAGTTAAATGTATCTGTGTAGATAAGAGATCATATCGATAGTCATCTATCTTATACTTTTATCTATTCAATTTTATGAAAATTCATAAGAACTTCACAACGTATATCCTTTAGTTTACTTATCTCCCATTGAATATCAACATTTAAAATCCCAATAGTGAGTAAAGGCACTCTTTCCGAAATATAGAATTTTGATTCAATATTCGGAATATTCCTTTCCGAATTATGTTATATATATTCATCTAACTTGTCTTTACCTAAGCCCCACCATTTTTATTTTTATTAATTAATTCATTTATTTATTGTAGAGTCTGCATTGGAAACCAGAATAAATATCCTTTTTTTACGCATATCTGACTCTCAAACAAAATTTCATCTAAACAGTCATAAGCACTTGACATAATGTATAAACTGTAGACTTAAGCACTTGACATAATGTATAAACTGTAGACTTAAGCACTTG
>BMAW01006075.1:28344-49364 GCA_019974015.1 Nephila pilipes | reverse complement strand
GTATGCAAAATGCGTGCGGTGGGCCCGCGCAGCTCAAGACTTCAATAAAAAGAAGAACGGAGGCGCAATTAAAGACATTTGCTGCAAGTAAAAGTGAGTTCTTTCGTGAAATATGGCTAGAAAAAATCACCTGAATGATTTCGGAAGAATGATCGGAAAGTTGGATGAGGGGCGTAGTTTGACCAGTGTACAAAGAGTTCGGAATCAACAAAAGCAATGTTTTGCACGCTTGGAAAGTCTTCCATACCATGTGTATAGCTGTTGTTGTTGGAGGCGCCTAGGAAAACAACTGCAGTGGATGACCGATATATCGTCCAGCAGGCAAAAAGAGCCCAATACCAGTCAAGTAGCGCCACTGTTCAGCTACTGTGTACAGCAACAGGGTAACAAGTGTAGCAGTTTATTGTGGCCAGATGCCTTCACAAAGGTGGCATATTCGCTTGCCGTCCTGAACGCTGTATCCCTTTGAAAGTTGGCCATCGGTGGCACCCTTTCGAGTGGTGTAAGGAGCACAAAAACCAGACATATCATCAATGGAGTCGTGTCCTCTTTATAAATGAGAGTCATTTCAGTGTCACAAGCAAATCTCAACGCCATTGGATTTGGAGAGATGTCAAGACACGGTTTCCTCCTAGTAACATCACGGACAGAGTACGTTATGGTGTCCATGTAGTTGTCTTCTGGGGAGGCATTATGTAGAACTGGAGGAAAGCGCTCCACGTTTTCAACAGAGGTTCTGTAATCAGATATCTCTATTATAAGGAGGTTATCCTTCCCATGTGCGTCTGTTCAGAGGTGCTACTGGACCAGACATCGTTTTTATGAATGACAATGCATGGCCACACCGGACTGCTGATGTTCAGTAGCTACTGGAAAGTGAAGATATCATTCGAATGTATTACCCAGCGTTCTCTCCTGATTTAAACCCCATAGGACATGTGTGGGATTCTTTGGGAGACGCCTTGTGGCACAATTGCATTCTCCGGGGAACACCCAACAAACGAAACAGATGCTGATTGAGATATGGGCACTCTTACCTGAAGAACTGTTGGACAATCTGGTGCTGAATATGGAGAAAAGGTACGAAACAACCATTGCAGTAAAGGGATGGCATATTCCATACTAAGGAATATGTAATTGTTGACAGGCAATCATGTGTAACAATACTATGAGTTCAATAAAGCCTTTTTATTTTGTTTGATTCCATACTAAATGGATTGCAATCATTTTTGCATAACTATGTTTCCGTCATCGCTTAAGTACAAAATGCTGTCTCTCCCTTCTGAATTTCGTGTCACTCAGATGAGTTCTTGTGGAGTTATGGCAAAAAAAGTACGTATTGCATAAGTTTTTCACCAGTATATATATATATATATATATATATATATATATATATATATATATATATATATATATCTGTGTGTGCGATATTGTCAATATTGTCGTGCGTGTGTGTGTGTGCGTGTGTGTGTGTGTGTGACCGTGTGTGTGTGAGTGTGTGTGTGTGTGTTGTAGAAAAGGTTTAAACTTATGGCCGAAGCACATAGAAAATTGCTCCTTTAGCAGAGTGAGAAATGAAGCTACTCTATATGGAAAGAGTTTTATTTCGAACTCAGAAATTATTTCAAATGAAGATTAACTGAACTAGGTGTTTCAAATTTCGAGCAGTTTAAAAACTTGATTATCTCAGATCAGAGGGGAAGAATTGGTGTTCTTCTTAAGGTTGCAAATATTATTTAGATGTTTAGTAAAAATTTATTGTACCTGCTGACCTTTCAGAAAAAATTAACTTTACATATGTGTGTGTGTGTGTGAGAGAGAGAGAGAGAGAGAGAGAGAGAGAGAGAGAGAGAGCTTTGGAAGTTCCTCTCCGAGTGGGCAATTAAAGAAGGTAAACCAAAAAATGAGCCCACACTCAAATGTTTTTGTTTTATTAAGAAAAGTCCGAATACACCAAAGATGGGTCCTTTTAAGTTTGTAATTTATGTCTTTTGATGATGAAATTTTGATGACTGATGATTTGTGTAAGCTTCCTTTAAAGTGTTATGGATTCGATAATCCAAAAGGATCCTAAACTTAGTGTTCTGTTTGTTCTCCAGTGCAGAAAGAAGTGATTTCAAACAGTATCTTAACCTACACTTAATACTTCCCTAGAAACTTCCAGTTACAACAATTTACACTTCATTCGGTGGTAGAATTGGAGGATTACGGGTCAACACAGGTTTTTCATGCACTATTGCTGGGAAAGGATGTTCAAAGAACTTAAGGAGCAAGGTTTGCCAAAGATGCGGATAAAATTAACGATAACTTCAGCAAATGGTCAACGATCTTTTCTTGATTGCATCCAAACGAAGGCATTGGCTAGAAGAGAGGATCGTGCAGATTTGACCGAATTCATTATCCTTATAGAAGTAACTGGAAATGTGGTTATTCTTTGAAACAGATTTATTTTGAATCTGTAGGTGTTGTTCTTGATGTGAAGAAAAGATATTGGTTCCTCTGTGACAGTCCTTGTCATAAATTTTCTTTTGGAAAGATGAACATGGAATGCTCTCGATATCCAGACCGGAAAGTCTGATGTCGAAGTTAAGTTAATTCTTGTAATAACCACGGAAAAATGGTGTGAATTTTCATATACGGATGAAATAAAAACTTTAGATTTTGCCTGGAAGGCTAGAATTGACTGTTTTAAGTTTTAGGTAAAAGTGAAGCAAAGGTCTATCTTATCAATCATTTTCAGATTCTTTGATCCACTTTGGTTGCTTTGTTCAGTAATCCCTAAAGCAAAAAATTCTCAGGTAGCAATTGTGGTTGCTCAATATGGATTGGAGTGAAAAGCTTCCTCTGAAAAAAGCTTGTGAAAGGCAAGAATTAGTGAAGGGTTTAAATATTTTAAATAATATCAATATTGAAAAGTGCATAGTGATTCTAAGAGCTTCATGACTTCTGCGCGCCTCTGAAAAGGCATGTGATACTACAATCTACTCCAAATCGGACACTACCAATGGATAGGTAAGAGTGAAGCTTGTTGTGAGAAAATAATGTGTGTCACTGATTAAGCAGGTAACTAAAATTCGCTTAGAGCTATGTTGTCCTGCTCACCAAATTAATGCATAAAGAGCAAAATGCAAATATGGGGAGGGGGGAAATGAATATCACATCAGACTTTTATTGCACTGGTTTTATGATTGTTCTATTGTGGATGAAAAAGATATTTAGAGATTTAAAGAAGTTTGCAAACATTCAAGTGCTGATTATCCAAGAGTTTACAGAAATAGATCAATGCTATCATGTTCCATCAGAACAAAATCATGCAGACATTATATATGGGGAAGACTTGACCCAGAGAAAATTCAACAAAGGAACTCTTGTGGTGGTTCAGGCGATACTCTCTTAAAGAGCGCATAGTGAACTTCCTTGGTTATCGCCATGGTATCCGTAATAGTAAATAATATCAAAGAGAGCTAAAGGTTAATTAACGGGATTCACTGTGCCTCTTGGTAAAATATATTGAGATGCTCCCCATCATTAATAAATGTTCTTCGTTCAAGGGACTGCTAATTAATCATTGTATGTTGTGTGCGTTTCAAGGAAAATACAAGAAATCCATTGTAGACAACCACTGGTAGTTTAAATGCATCCGAATTATCCGCATCTTTATTTTGTTTTGAACGAAATAGGCAATTTTCATATTTTTCAAAAGAAATTCAGTGTACTGAAAGGGAACAACAGTGTGCTACCTAATCCCAGTAACTAATTAAATCTGTTTCCATTTCTAGACTGGAAGAACATACTTCATGTTGGAGGAAAGCTCATTCATTCTAACCTACCTTCAGAGCAAAAACACCCTAAGTTAATATCTAACAACAATCCTGTTTGTGATTTGATTATTAATCACTATCTTGTTTTTAATTTTCATACAGGTACTGAGGCTACTTACATCAACATCCGTATCTAGTTTTAGGTAATTAGGAGCAGATAACAGTCAAAAGTATAATTAAGAAATGTTTAAAATGACTTAACATAAGTGATATAAAGGTAAAAACCAAATGATGGTAAATCTGCTTAGTCACAAAAAGTTAAAAAATTTCAAGATTATTCATTAAAAGAGAGCTGCATTCTCAGATAGAGGAGAAAAAAATATAAATGTCGCATTTATATGTAATTTTTTTAAGTTTAGTTGATAGAGCCATACTCTTAGAACTTGTAAGTAGTTTAAATATTGAAGCCTTTATTGTGGTGAATGTAAAAAATTATTTCTCATAGATATTTTTAGCGAAAACGGAAAAAAAAATTTGTAGAAAAGAAAAATAAGTTTCACGAAATTTTAAGGAGGCTATTGAAGAAGGAAATTACAAGAACAATATGAAGATTTTCTTGCTTATGTGAGCCCTATGCGGCATTTTAATCCTTCTTCCACACCATTCTTTGGAGGTTTGGGATAGGCTGAGGATAAATCTTTAATGGAAGTCTTATGCGAAATACGTTTCTTACTTATGAAGACTTTTTTACACTTGTTACACCAGTGAAGGTAGTATTAATCTCATGACCTCTTGGTCCTCTCTCTGAGAATCCCAATGATGGTTTAGCTTTTACTCAAGTCCATTTTTAATTGACTCGTTGTTAATATCCTTGCCTGACCCAGATCTTAAGGAAATTCTGATGAAATGGCTCAATAAGTGGAAATTGATGCAAAAATTGTCTCAAACAATCGAGAGTAAATGATCTTCAGACTATTTAAAAGCAAGTAACCAATTGATAAAATAATAAAATTATTTTTTGATTCAAATTGAATTATATGATTTTTAGGAGAGCGTTTACTTTACGGGGCTCAAAATTTTCCCCCGCGAAATCCTCATTTCTCGTAAAGGTTGATCGCCAAGGTATTGTGCTTGAGAGGAACTAGTTTGTAGCAACCATGCCCTCCATAATCGTCTTGATCTTCGGGAAAAACTATCTGAGTACAGTAATTCACTGTTTTTTCCTGACATTCACCAATTTTTCCCCGATTTTGTTTTCTGAAAAATGTTGTCAGCTAAATTGAGCTCCAGCTATCATCTTGTATGCATGAAAGTTTCGTTTGATATGTTGAATGAGCTACTATTAAAATGAACCACTTAAAAATTAAAGATTTTATTAGAGAAATGCTTACCAATTTGAAGAAGTAAATTGAAATTATGTAGTAAAAGCAAATGGAAATTAGTTAAAGTAATTTGAATCGAAAAAAAATTAATTAAAACTGTAAAAAAAATACGTGATTCTTATTACCGAAAGTACTGGAATAAATAGTTTTTTTCCCCATTAACAATGAAATTGAGTTTTCTTCCCCTTCCTTATCATTGAACTACAAAAGATCATTCTCGTATTCATTTGAATGATCAAATTTTTTCTGAAATTTTGAAGTAAATATAACTCTACAGTATAGTGTAATAATTTTCCAATCTTCATTACTGTTTATAGCTTTTCAAAAAAAGTAATTAAATAAGGGAAAATATGTTTGCCAAAAGAATCACATTAGTAAACGACATTGAAAAATTAGTTTGTTGTTACAGATAAGGAAATATTTCAAATGAAGATGTTGAAAATAAATATTGCTTATAATAAATCAAGAAATTTTTAACGATCAAAAAGAATTTAACCACTTGCAGGTAGGATTTTCAAAAGTTACTATTGAGAAGTGTTTTATCTCACGGAAATGTAATCAAGCAATATTTTACTATACAGAGAGAAGCATTTATCTTACGAATGGGGAAAAAATGTTTTAGTGTGTTCTAAATTTATCTGATATTAAAGTATCAAAATTTTAAATTTCTATTTTTTAAACAAATTAAGTGCATTGTAATTTCCCCCTGAATGTTAAGATTTATATTTTCAATAAACTAATGCCATTAGAAATTACCACAATGTTTAAAGAATTTTATGTGATTTCTTTCTTTTTTGTTGTATCAAATTAAAAATTTCTAGAAATTACTCATTTCACTTTCGTATCTCTGTAGGATAAATTACATGAACATTTTTTTTTCTGAAAAGAAAAACATACGGTTGAAAGCTATATGATATCAGAATTTTTTTCGATGAAAATGAATTTACCTTTTTTTTTCAGCGTAGTTTATATTTCGATAAATAAAACTGTAACTAAAATTAAAAGCTAAAGAGTTTAATTTATGGCGCACCTTTCTCTTAAAAGGAAGAAATAACCTCATAATAGCTGTTATATTAAATTAAAAGAAATTGGAAGTTCCAAAGTTAAATTGAGACAATAATAAACAAGAAAAATCTAATCCAGAAATTCTGAATATCTATGTAAAAATTAAAACAAAAGATCCTTTCAACCACCTACTTCTAATTAATTACCTTCTAGCAATTTTTTATCTAAAGTCTTTGGGATCTTCTCCAAAATGCCCTCGATCTCTACAGTTACAGTTCCGATTTTTTTTCAGCTCAAGTTCTTTTTTTTTTTTTTTTTTTTCGATATCCTAGAAAACCCAGGAGATGCGGGATCCAATAGGGTTTTGACATTATGCAAACAGTCTTAAATGAAAGAAACGTTTCCGAGGCGGATGTAAACAATTTTTCACCAGTTCAACAACAATTTGTTAGCAAGCATACATGAGGAGGAGCCTGCTACTATTGTTGCGGAATCCTTCAATAAAACCATCACTCAAATTGATAATGATGAGTCAGAATCGGTGACAAATAGTCTCTCTTACCAGAAGAAGAAAAAAATTTCCCCGGCTGAGATTGACTCATACATCGAAAACACAGTCATCCATAATGACCTTCGAATCTCTAAATTAACACTCGTATTGTTTATCGTTCAAGACGCTTCTTCTATGGACTAATTAATTATAAAAATCCCCTTATCCAAGCTCAGCACATTTTTGCACACAGTAATGGAATCCCCGCCTTTACTTATCTTTCCTTTAAAAATTACTTTCATCGAATCCCACCATAACCAAGCGCATTCTAACTACTGATACCCTACAAAAAAGAAAGAAGCTAAGCATTACATTAAAACAACAGAAGCATCCTCTTTCCCCCCACCTTTATACTTTAAAATAATTTTCCTGACTCTTTTCTACCCTCTTTGAAATCCTAAGATAATGTCATAGTCGTACACTGCCCATGGACAAAGCTTATATATGATCTTAAAGGGGCCGAAACTTACTGACCACATATTTAGGGGAAAGTTATATTCTTGGCCTGCTTTCGGCGCCATCTAGACACAGTGCAGGGGAAATTTACAGGTGTCTTTGAAGGCTTTTAGAAAAGGCACTTTTGTTCCTTGATAGTCTGGGGGAAAAGCCAAGCTTCTTTAGAGAACACATGCCTTCTGGGAAAGGAGTTTTTAAAATGACAAGATGGAAATCTTCCAGGGGTACATAACCTTTCCGGATTGTTATCCCCAATCTCGCTAAAAATCTATTTTGAAACTGAATTTTGGGTCTCACAACTACCCAGAAGTAAACTAAAATTAATAAAGTATCTAATTTAAAAATACAAAGATATAATTGATGGAATTTTGTAAGAATTTGATTTAGGTCAATTCCTTAAACATTAAATCAATCGCCAATGAATGTAACCAACAATAAAGCCAAAAACAAAGCACTTTTAGGTCGCTCATATTCATATTAAATGTTAAGTTATAGCTTTTAAAATCATATGTATTCTTAAAAAAAAAAAACCTGCATTGCTAATAAATGTTATCATTAGTCATTTCATTCATATTGGCAAAAACAATAATTGATGAATGAAATTGTTATGTCTGAGCTCAACAAATGGAGGACTTGGTAATGAAAATAATACCATTGTTTGTGCAATTAATTCATAAGTATATGCAAAATGATGATTTTATAGATTGCTTATGTAACAGCTATAAAACTATAATGATATTATTAGTTGATATCGCACAAATAGTAACTTGTTTATTTTTCTCTAATATTTTTAGCTTATGTTTAATATTTGTCATTTTTCAGAAATCAGAGGGGAAAGACTATATTAAACACTTTTTTTTATTGTTGTTCCTGTACTCAAATGTATAAAAATAATTTGGCTAAATAAAATAGTAATTTAAATTTTTTCCACATTTGCTTTTTCAATAATTATACTTTCGATGAAACTCAAACTATTTGCTGATTTTCTAAAAGCATTTTATTTAAACTTTTAGATGCATTTTTGGCATGAAAAAAAAATATCACGCATTTGAAAATATCACAGAAAACCTGATAATAAAATACAAAATGTTATATTTGCAATATTAGAATAAAAGTAATTGATTTAATAGCATTTCACATTTATTTTTATTTTCTTAACAATAAATTCTTCCCAATCAATAATTTACTCAGAATTGCAAATATTTTTGAATATGCGAAAAATCCGGCTATTGGTCTTGTGCCGTTTTAATTTCAATTTTCTTTCTATTTGTTTAAACATCTCATATTTTTTTATCAGACTCTAAAGGAACTTTGCATTAATTGTAATTGCTAAGAGTATTTATTATGGAAAAATCTAAGAAAAAGTCTACAGAAGCAAAAGTTTAGGGGGCGATTTAAAATTTTAATGACATCACCGTTGTGAAACACATTTGGACGCATTAAAAATTGAAAAAAGTAGAAATAGGTTACATTTATGAGTTTATGTAACACATCGATCAATAACTCCCGAGACTAACCCAGAGATGGCGCTCGTAGTAAACCAGTAACCAGGTCTTTCTAGAGTACTAACCTTTGCTTGAAACGTGTCAAAATTTTAAGTCGATCGGACCAGGAAAAAGGTTTTTTGAAGTGAAGTGAAAAAGGTTTTTTCCAAGTGGGTGCCGCGATTGCTTTCGATGGAACAGAAACAGCAACGAGTCGATGATTCAGAAAGCTGTTTATCGCTATTTACTCGCAACAAAAAAGATTTCTTGCGAAAAAAAAAAAAAAATGCTGGAAAGATTTGGAAAAGCGTTGGAACGATTATATCACCCTAAAGGTGATTAAACAAAAGGTGTTATGTTGATGAATAAAAAAAAAATTGCAAAAAAAATGTTGTTTTCAATGTTAGACTTGGGAGTTATTGATCGATGTGTTATATGATTTTAAGAGAACAGCCTCTTTCTGTCTTTGAATTTAACATATACGAGAGTAGATGTTATTTCTGATTCAATAGTAAATCTAGTTTTGGTATAATATATTATTTTTCGTGAATATATTTTAAACAGATGTGATTTTCCCGGTTGTTATCTATTTCGTTCCGTGTGTCAACTACATGAGGGATGAGAATATTTTTGCATTTGGAAAATTTATAAGCAAATTGATGGTCTTTGTCTTAACTCAATTTTAGTTTTAAAAAATTTAATGTTCATTAATTTTACCATTTTCATTTCGTATTAAAAAAGCTTTAGTTGAAAAATGTTGAAATTCTAAATTGATCCTGGGAGTATAAGGATATTAAAAGAAGATATTTTCTTATAAATTAGATAATGTATTACTATGTGAGTATTATTTTTGAAATTATTCTAATTTCAAAATTTTTCTTATTTTTGTAAACAAGCAAGTACAGAAAGCGTTAATAAAATGCATTAATAAACAATACAAAATTTAACAAACTCTTTGGTCAAATCTTTCAAATTTTATATAACATTTGTTAAAACCTTTTGTCGCATTTCTGTGAGATGATGATTGTTTAAATGTAAGCGATTTTTGAACTTCCCGAACATCAATGTGGAGCACAGATTTACAGCAATATGTAGAACACAAAATTGGAATTAGACTGTTATTGATTGATTAATTGTTTTATTAGCTTCACTCTAATAAGCAACAAGAGAGTTATTTGCAACGGACCTCGTAGTTTTGAAATCTGATCAAGTGACGAGGTCGACACTTGAAATACCCCAATACGAGGTCGACACTTGAAATACCCCAATACGAGGTCGACACCCCACTCACCAAACTTCCACGCCAAATTGAGGACACTGAGCCTCGATAGATTCAACGTGCATCAGCCCAAAATCTGGAGGGGAGACTAGAGGCTAAGCTTTAGTCTATGGGTAATGCGATTCTGTGATTTAAATTTGAGTTTACAAGGAACGATTAAGAGCAATTTATTTATTTAATGATATAGATGGTTTAAAAAAAATTTTTTTTGGTCGGATAAAGTATAAGATAATAAAATTGATATGTTTAATAATTATCTTGATTTTGTTAATTCGAAACAAATTTTTAACTCATCAAAATTCAATATTATCATTGACCTTAACACTTAATAATCTTTAAATACTTATTTCGAAAGATATTTCCCATCAGAAAAAACCACGTGTGAAAGGAATATGTGTGTAACACACCCTTTTCAAAACACATGACAATAATAAATTAAATTTAAGTATTAAAGAATATGGGTTCTTTTGTGAGATTAGCTTAGGTATTATGCAAAAAACTAGTTTTTAAATAATGTCTATAGATAAATTTTGGATCAAAAGAAAAAATAAATATCCATTTCTATACTAGAAAACAATGAAAATGTTCGTCCCTTTCGCAACAACATATTTATGGGAAATAGAATTTTCATCTATGACAGTATGAAAAAAATATTTCAGAAATCGACTTTCGTTTCTAAAATATTTTTTCGAAAATATTTATTTCAAAATTTCTCTCCGATCTACATGATTAATTTAGAACCCACAATTCAGAAGTTAATTGAAGTTAATGAATCTTCTGATTAGCATTACATGCCAAATTAACCGAAATTATAGATATTTACTATTGTATTAATCAGAGGAATGATTGTTTTGCTTTGTAATGACTTTGTTATTCATTTTTATTAATTTCTGGGATTTTTCTCAAAGCTTTATTCACTTATGTATAATAATGACGATAATTATTTATTTTAATAATTGAGTTTGTGTAATAAATTATAATAAAAACAAATATACATAAATTATATGTTATGTAAATAAATGATAGTAAAAATGTTACAATTAACTTATACAGTAATAATACCCAATAAAGTTTTTTTTTTTTTTTTTTTGTTAAAAAAATCCACTGGTTCGCAAAAAAATTTTCACAAATTTTACCGGTCCGCAAGCTACAAAAAGATTAAGAAACGCTGACTTCCCTTGTGGTCGGCTGCTAGCTTTAAGACAACCGGGCAGTTTTGCCTAAGGATAAATTTAAGCTACGTCATTGATTCCCAACTTATTCAAACCCGATCCCTTTGTTAACTAAGATTTCCAATTGCAACTTATTGCTTGTAAAACCAGGACTAATCCAAAGTAAGAAATAAATAATTCGAGATAAAAACCAACATTTTTAAAAACAACATTTTTATATAATGACAATGTATATTAATTATTAAAATTAAATTAAAAAAAAAAAAAAAAAAAAAACGTGATAAACACATAAAAAATTTAATTACAATTTCAATTTAATCAATCATTTATTGAATATTTTTTATTGAAAATTTTTATAACACATACAAGCCTTTCCTTCTTAGTTTCCAAATATTTTTGGATTACCAGATCTAACCGCGGGGAAGTGAGGTGTGGCTAATTTGAGTATGATTGGATAAGTGTATATAAATCTACATGTATTACACGTCATACTCTTCTAGACTCCAAAACGTGGACAAAACACAAACGAACTTTATTATTTTTTAAGGAACATGAAAACATTGCACAAAAATAAGAATAAATTTTTTAAAAAAATTTCTGAAATTATTTTAACAGACAAATATTTATTATATAATGCCTTATTAAAATTTTCATAATATTTTTCTCATACTTAAGGGATATTAGCCTATATTGCACCACATCCTTCATCAATCTATCTCATAATTAAGTAATGGATACAAAAAATTCTTTTTCAGATTAAGTTATTTTTAGCAATTTGCGTAGACTAAAAAATTACGAATGAAACAAATAAAAGTTATGCATCTAATAATTTTTACAAATTCATGATTTCTAGTCGACATACCAATCATTTAAATTCTACTTTCTTAGTACTTCTGAAATGCTGTACATCAAATTCTAGAAAACATAATTTTTAACTTTAAAATATACTTAAAAAGAGACATTTGTGAGCGTATTAGGAAATTCACAATATAAAATCAAAACATGCATTTGAAAGTTTGTAAGTCATTGTATTAAAAATGGGAATCAGAATTCAGAAAAAATTATTGTGATATGACATGGCGCCAAATATTGGAATCCTTCTTTCTTGCGAATGATTACTGACTAAAAATCAGCATCCCTTACTATCTCCCCTTTGTGTGTAGAAAGTTTTTACGATACCTTATGTGGCGTATGTGGAATTCCCGGTGTTCCCAAAGGGGGAAATAAATTTTTTCCTCAATCCTAAAAGCTCCAGGTGGAAGGGATATTTTGATTTATTAAAATTATTGAAATATTAGTTAAAACTTGTCGCAAACGTCTAAATATTGCATTGTTAGGCGAGTACGAAAGATTCCCAAAGTTTCAGAATTCTAGCTTGATGGGAAGTTGGTTAAATTAATGATTGAAAATTTGATGACCCACACACTCACTCACACCAAGTGAAATGCAGAAAAAGTTGTAAAATATGTGGATTTTCCGGTATTCCTTTGAAGGCCCTGTACGCTTTGAGAACTACTGAGCTAGACAATAAGAAAAATGCAATATGTCCTAGATACTCCCAAAGAATGACTCACAGATTCAAGAACTGTGATAACTTTGAAAAAATCTCAGGCAATTTTATCTATAAAATCTAGACGTATTAACACCCCCTCCCAATTTTTTAAAAATATCTATTCGATTTAGAGATAAATTGGGAACATCATCGAATCTGTATCGATATGGTTCGTTACCTGAACTTTCATTTAGATGATAAACTGATCTATTTCAAACACGTTAAATATTTACGAGAGATATATGGATGTAAAATTCATCTCTTAGCTCATTGCTGTGTGTGTGATTCGTCAACTTTCTCCTCTATCATTAAATAATAGTTTTACTTTATAAACAAGTTCTACGCCTAATAATAACGTACGCTGCCTTCGCTCTGGGGACAACAGCTCCTTCTCATATAAATTAATACAGAAATTCAAAATAATTTCTTATGACAAAAGGGAGAGTTAACAACTTGCGATCGAGAACTTGTGATTACCTTTAAGTACAGACTGTACTTAAAATCGAGAAGTTGAGAGTATTTTTAAGTGCAGATGGTATTTATATTAATAGCAAGCTACGGAAATTGATATATGTTGATATGCCACTGTTCTAAAAATCTGTGAAAAATCAAAGCTAAAAGAGTAATAACAGACGGATATTACACATCTATTTTTTTGTTGTAATTGCCCAAGTAAGTTGGATATAGTACTGATGAAAAGAGGGGTAAGTACTTCCTCTCTTTACCTTTCAATTTATATATGAAAATAAGTTTTATTAGGTGACTGAGCTACTCGAACTATACAAAGATGACCACCTTTAATGATATTCCTGTTGTGTCAAATTTTCTTAAAAGAAGAAATATTAAAACAATTAAGTTATTAAACATTATATAATTTAACGATGCATTTGATTGTAATACAAGAAAAAAAATTGAGAAGTTTTTCCTCATTTCCCACTGATTTCAATATTGAAGATCGCAAGAAATTAATATTCGATTCTTTTTCTATATATGTGTTAAATATAGATAGTAACGGTAATAAAGAACCCCTTAATAGACTTTTTCAATCGTTATCGAAATTAAAGGAATTGCATAGCTTTAAACGTTAAATGGCTCAACAGTGATTCCAAAATTTCTGATGACGATACAGAAAAAAAAAAATCCTCCTTTCCCCCTTCTGTAATGTCTCCAGCAATGAATCATAACATGGCAGCTGATACTTTCGATCCCCTTCCCTGTATTTCATTTTGAAAGATCTCTGAAATTCTCATCGAAAGTTTACTGGTTCTGATGCATATGATATAAAGTGTTTTACGCAAGAAAGTGAAGAATCATTTCTATTTTTCCCATCGTTGAATGAACAGAAAAAAATAATATTCGCTAAAACTTTAAATGGAGATCAGGCAAAAAGTTTTCTATATACGCAACGCAATTTTACGACGTGGCTTTCGTTTAAAAACGTTTTATTAAAAGAATTACGCCATCAGTATAATGAGGCTATGAATTCATAGATAGTTAAGTAGACGTAAAGTAGGTCAAAACGAATCCCTTTTCGAATATTTTATAGCAATTAGAGAACTCGCATGTACTTCAGTTATTTTTTGATGAATCTTCATTATTTGAATATTGTATAAACGGCATACATGATTACCCATCAAATAAAGCTATTTTATAAGGTGCTAAATATATTTCAGAATTTAAAGAGAAACTTCGTATTTTTGAAAAAATAGTCAGTTATAGAAATAAAAAAAAAAAAACCTTTCCAAGAACAAATTCTCAATTCAGTCGAGGACGTGACATGAACTCAAAACATAACTTTCATAGATCTGAAATCCAAAATGATAATGCATATAATAAACAAAAAAACTTGTTTTAATTGTAATATGTCTGGACATATAATTCGATTCTATCCCGACAAACATAAAGGTTTAAAATGTAGTGATTGTAAGAATTTTGTTCATATTTCTGCAAATAAACCTATTACAAATCTAACCGATAATACAGTGTCAATTATACATAATTTACCTCCTTTGATGTATCAAAACTGTTACTATCAATGATACTTCATTTACTGCATTCGTCGATACTAGTAGTCAGAAAAAAATTCGTTAAACGAGAAATACATATTCGTCAATCCATCTGAAATTATTTCTGATCGTGCTACCGCATTTACTTCTAAACAATGTCAAGATTATTGCAGCACCGAAAAAATCGAACATTTTCCAATCATCATCTGATTACCTAGAGCAAATGGACAAGTAGAGCGTAGTAATTCTACAATCGAAACAGTTATATCTAAACTTTCCATATACAATTTTAAAAAATGGTATATGCACGTCAAAGAGGTCCAGAAGAAATTACAACCTCCGGCGAAAACCAGCCACTACTTTCAAGTTTCATGATCTTGTCGCCATCAAACATACTCAACTGGCACCAGGATTCAAACTAAAACCCAAATACTTAGGTCCACACAAGATAACGAAAATCAAACCGAACGACACTTACGATATTCAAAAGTGTGCTTTTTTGAAGAATCAGCTAAAACTAGTACTTATGCTGAATATCTCAAGCATTAGACTAATGAAGGTAATAACATTTTTGTCCGAACTTTAAAAATACATTTTTTCATATAAAAATCTTTTTATCCTATAGAGTGAATTTCATTGGGTTTTTTTAATTTATTTATTTATTTTGCATTATTTATTTTGTGTTTTTCTTGTATATCAATTTTTCTTTTCAATTTTTCAGATATCGTGAAGTAGCTTAATTTTTTTGAATTTTCCTATTAGTTAATATTCAACCATATATTAATTCACTTTTAAGTGTATTTTTACTTTAATTTTGTTATTATTTTCTTAATATGTATGCATATATTATTGTTTTAATTATATCTTTACTGGCTCACAGGAGGTCAGGTGATATTGTCTGATGGTTAATTGGGGGGGGGGGTTGTCCCACTGCGTTACAGCAGCGTCTCCATCAACGCTGATTAGAAAGTTAGATCTCGAGGAGTAAGCCCGCAGACATGCGTGTCTATCTTTTTCTTTAATTTTTCATCTTTTTATAAATAATTTTTCCTTTTAAAATGATCTTGGTTCTTTACATCATACCGATGTCAACCTCCACGCAAACATAAGAATTTGCACACAAAAAAGAGTCGTCAGAACTAAACGAAATTTTAAATATGCAAGTACAACATTGATGTAAGTAAGTATTTTAAAATCAAAGAAAAAAGATCATTTATTGAAGAAAAAATTACAAATTAATCGAGGTTTTACTACCCTGTTGGGCCACCCACCTCTAGCATGAATGCATGATGTGATACGGTCGGATATTGAGGCATACAAGTTCCGTATGACGTCCTGCGACATCTCGTTCCGCGTTTGCTGTAAGGGCGCCTTTAATTCGACCAAACTCATAGGCTGTCCAACATGCCGTTCTAAATAATCCCAGATATGCTTGATTGGTGATAAATCTGGGGATCTAGCAGACCAGGGAAGGATAGAAATGTAGCGGAGGTAATCCTGTGAAACCCTTGCTGTGTGTGCTTGCCCATTGTCCTGTTGAAAAATGTGTAGGATCCCTACCATGAGTGGCAACACATGTGGTTGAAGAATGTTACGAACGTACCTTTGGGCTGTCATGGTGCCGTGGATCAATATTAGGGGTGACCGTGTGTCAAATGCTATGGCCCCCTATACCATCACACCAGTTGTGGGAACGGTGTACCTCTGTACAGAGAAGGCCTGATTGCTCCGGGGGACTCCAAACACGGACACGATTGTCACCACTGCTCAAATTGAATTAGGATTCGTCGCTAAAAATGACTTGATTCCATTCGGTTGTAGTTCAATCCCTTCGAACGCGACACCACTCCAAATGGAGGCAACGGTGAGTGGGTGTCAATGACAGTACACGTAGTGGGCACCGCAATAGCAACTGTCCTTCAGCCAGGCGCCTTGCGATGGTACGGACTGACACAGACGCCAGTAGTGAAGGTGCTGCTTGTGTATGACTTCTTGGTGGGCAAATTTTTATGGCAATGTATGTGTATAAATAATTTTTAATAGTAATGTTTGTTTTATTATATTCCAATTTGTTAAAGTTTGATTCGGATTTGGTAATTAATCTCTTTCTGATACTGATTTTGTATTCCTTAAAAATTGTCAATATTTTATTTAAGGTGATGTGTCATTGGTTGATATTTTATATTACATAGTATTTTAAATTGTTTACTATTGCTCACCTTTTGGTTTAATTAACATTCTCTTTTTAGTTAAAGTTTTTTAAGGGGTGGCACAATATTTTAGATGATCAGTTAAGCTTAAATTGTCATTCGGAAGTGAAACTGAAGAGTTTTTTCTTTAACTTCTTTTTTCTATAGTTAAATTTCTGATTTTACTGCTTCTTTATTTGTTATCATATTTTTAAAATATAATTCACTCAAGTGTGATGGTTTGATCAGTAATGACCGGTATAAACACATATTATTCAATTCCAAAGTTTGTGTGGGGAACAGTATTACATTACTTCAATTTTTCTAAATTTTGCGTTTCTATCAGTTTACTTTTTTTTTTTTATTTGTTTGGTTTTTTAATAGTTTGTTTTCATATTTGTTTGGTTTTTTAATAGTTTGTTTTCATATTTTTTTTTGTGGTTTAAAATTTTTGATTGTTTAACTATTTAAGTAAATTTTTATTTGCTTATGCAAATCAATATTATTTTGATCGTTGGTGATTTCCTTCCACATTTGGTTTTTTCTGTTAAGAGTTGTGATTTACTATTGGATATTCCTGGAGTGTTATATGGTTTTGAAATGTACTATTTGCTTTTTGCTTATATGTAAATAATGAAAATAAGGAAGCAGTATAAGCATGTATTAATTAAAATTGGTAAGAAACAATCTTCAAAAAATATATAAATCACAATTAAAATTTATCAAAATAAAATTTGCACTAAAAAATTTAGAGGGTAGAACTAAAATTTAAAAAAAGATACCATTTTTTTTAAATTAATTTGTTTTTGTATGCCTAGTTTCACATTCACTAATAAATAAGTATTATCATTGTAACATTTACATAATTTTAAGCAATCAATACAAAAATGAATATTAACTTACAAATGATGGCAAGAAAAGTAAAAAAGAAAAAGAAATGTAATAAATTAACAAAATGATTTATAACATTTTTAATTCGACAACTAGTTTAAGGCAATTTCCACTCGATTAATTTAGATTTATAGGTCTTACTTTACCCATATAGAAAAATATTATATAAAAATCTATAACAGAACCAAAAATTCAAAGATAATCAAAGATAAGATATAAATCATCCATAAGCAAAAATAAACAAAATCAAGTAAGCAAATCCTAGAAATACCTCCAAATTAGAGATAGAAATTGAAAACCAGAAGTGGATAGCAATACCATCTATCAGAGAGAAAGAAAACTAAGTAAAAAATCAAATAAATAATTAAATTTAAAACGAAAGTATTTTTGAAAATAGATAAAAATAAAATAAAAAATTAATTTAATTTAAAAATAAAAAAAATGTTTTGTTCTATTTTATAATTATTATTCTTTAAAATACTATTAATAAAATTCAAAGGATAATCAGTCATCGACAAAGTTTGAGAAAATTATCAAGGGTTTTTGTTAATATTTTGTTCAAATGTTACGTAAAATATAATTATAATTAATGTGCCTGAAAATATTATGACTTGAGGAATAAATTTAAATCGATACCGTACGAATCCTTAGGCTTTTATATATATATATATATATATATGTATATATGTTATATTTCTAATTATATATAAATATAACTATAATTTTTATTATCTTCCATTTTTAAATAGATATCTAAGAATTTATATTCATTAAAATTATCATTAGTTTACAGTACATATATATATATATATATATATATATATATATATGTGTGTGTGTGTGTGTGTGTGTATATTCATATCATTGGAGATATATGTAGATATCTCTGCCATAAAATGAAAATTGATTTGAATATTAATGAAAAATATATTACAGAATATTGCACCTTTCTCTTTATGAATAAATCATTTAATAAAATTAGTTTTTCTGGTGTGTTTCAAAAACACATGGCTCTATTTCCGGTTAAAAATATCAGGATAAAAAGAGCTTTTAAGTACAATAAAAAACTTGGTAAATTTATTTTTAACTACAACAATATTTCAGAATCACAAACGCCACAAGTGTGTAGATGCAAAGATTACAAACAATATATTGATTCATTCCACCAACATGTCGTTACAGGAAACATGAACGTCGTTAGTAGCGATTTATTGAGAGAATTCATGAATAAAGGAACTGGATTCAGGCTCATGATTACTAATAGTAATCTTGTAGTAAAAGAAAAATACCAATGATTTTGACAATTTTATTCTTAAAGTTGCAATTAAATATATTTGTCAATTGAGGCATTTGACGAATTTAGTTCAGGTGTTTTGAAGAAAATTCTGTATTTGAATTTTAAAGTGGAAAAGGAAATTACAATTAAAGATCTAAAACTTGCTATAGATGATTTGCAGAAGGATTTTGTTATCGTTTATGTAGATAAGGTTCCTGCAAATTATGCAATTATTTACAATTTTTACTATCATAAATTATTGAGTGAACATGTAATGATTAATAATGCTTTCCAGTTATCCAAATATAGTAAAAGAAAAATAAATAATCGTCTCATGGCATTCAATAAGAAGTTGGGTTTACATCTTACAAACATTAAATTTCCATATATTTTCTTAACGCCAAAATTTCACAAAAATCCTGTCAAATTTCGAAGTATTACTAATGGATATAACACCTATATCACTAAATCCGGCATAATTTTACAATCCAATCTTGAAAAATCTATTGATATTATTGAAAAAACTGCTATTATTAAAAATAGTTTTGATATTGTCAAGAACATGAAGCAACGAGAGGTATTCTCTATACATGGGTATGATTTTGAAGCCTTTTTAACTCAATAGATATTCAAGATTTAATTAAAGTTCTTGCAATTTTATATGATAAATATCATTTTAATCAAATAATAAAACGTGAAAAATTCAATACTCTTATTAAACTTGTATTACAAGAGAATTTCATAGTTTTCGGTCAAAGTCTCTATAAGCAAATTCACCGTCTCCCTCAAGGAGGTTCAGCTAGTATTTGTCTGGACAATTTTTATTTACATTTTTATGAATTACAACAGATTGATAATGATTCTTACTTTCTTTATCGTTACATAGATGATTTAATTATTTTAGGTAAAACTGAGGAATTTAAACCAAATGTTTCGCTTTACCCTAATTATCTCAAATTATTAAAAACTAATCTTAATTCTAATACAGTAGAATTTCTAGATCTTGATTTGCAAATTGTTGATAATAGACTAATTAGTAATATTTATGATAAAAAAGAAAGATTCGAATTCCGTGTAGTCAAAATTCCTTTTTGGAACAGTAATCTACACAGATCTATAAATTGGAATATTTTATTAAACTTTTTATTACGTAATAACAAATTAACCACACATAAAATAGACAAGTTTAATAACATTAAATAATTCTTCAGCAACCGTTTAGATCATGATTATCCAATAAATTTCTTAAATACTTATATACATCACAAATATATTAAACATCTTTGCGAATCGTGATTCATTTTCAAATGCACCACACAACAATAGGTCCACAAAGTCGGCTTGTTAGTGGTCTAGCCGTGAAGAATTTATTTATTTATTTACTTTTACACAGCTTACATTTTTACTCACTCTCTGGACCATTATACTCCTTTACCATACAACTTATTACCAACCAATAATTTGCATCCTGTTACACTTTATTACCAACCAAACAATGATTTAAATCTTTTTTCAATTTATATGGTGATGACGTGTTATTTTTTTTCATTTTGAGTATCTGATATCCATCTTGAAGCTTAAAGAATATTCTGTCTTACTACTCACATATTTGAATCTACATCTCTTTGAATTTTTGTAAGTAATTTTTATATTTTGATTTGTTAATAATTTTTAGAATTATAGATTTTATTTTTGTAGATTTCATCGCTGAAATTTTTTGCATCTCTTAATCATTGAACTCTTTTGTATTTTGGATTTTCTAATTCAGCCTACCAAGTCGCAAAGAAGGAAGATTGGTACCATTAAACTAGTTTAACCCCGCTTATTCGGTCCTCAGCCCGAAATTGCTTTTTGACTTGCTGGGTTCCATATTTTCATTTATTTTTTATTCTTTCATTTTTACATTTCTTTCCGTATTTTTGTCTTTTTAAATATTTTAAATTATTCTTTCTTAAATTTTCTGTATATATTTGTATGATTATTTGTATGATTTCAGTATATATTTGTATGATTATTT